>CATOZT010000242.1:0-39288 GCA_954870665.1 Stratiomys singularior
ATCATCAATCATTAATCATCAATCATCAATCTTCAATCATCAATCCTCAATCATCAATCATCAATCATCAATCATCAATCATCAATCATCAATCATCAATCATCAATCATCAATCATCAATCATCAATCATCAATCATCAATCATCAATCATCAATCATCAATCATCAATCATCAATCATCAATCATCAATCATCAATCATCAATCAACAATCATCAATCATCAATCATCAATCATCAATCATCAATCATCAATCATCAATCATCAATCATCAATCATCAATCAGCAATCATCAATCATCAATCATCAATCATCAATCATCAATCATCAATCAACAATCATCAATCATCAATCATCAATCATCAATCATCAATCACCAATCATCAATCATCAATCATCAATCATCAATCGTCAATCATCAATCATCAATCATCAATCATCAATCAACAATCATCAATCATCAATCATCAATCATCAATCATCAATCATCAATCATCAATCATCAATCATCAATCATCAATCATCAATCATCAATCATCAATCATCAATCAACAATCATCAATCATCAATCATCAATCATCAATCATCAATCATCAATCATCAATCATCAATCATCAATCATCAGTCATCAATCATTAATCATCAATAATCAATCATCAATCATCAACCATCAATCATCAATCATCAATCATCAATCATCAATCATCAATCATCAATCATCAATCATCAATCATCAATTGTCAATCATCAATCATCAATCATCAATCATCAATCATCAATCATCAATCATCAATCATCAATCATCAATCATCAATCATCAATCAACAATTATCAATCATCAATCATCAATCATCAATCATCAATCATCAATCATCAATCATCAATCATCAATCATCAATCATCAATCATCAATCATCAATCATCAATCATCAATCATCAATCATCAATCATCAATCATCAATCATCAATCGTCAATCATCAATCAACAATCATCAATCATCAATCATCAATCATCAATCATCAATCATCAATCATCAATCGTCAATCATTAATCTGCAATCATCAATCATCAATCATCAATCATCAATCATCAATCATCAATCATCAATCGTCAATCATCAATCATCAATCATCAATCATCAATCATCAATCATCAATCATCAATCATCAATCATCAATCATCAATCATCAATCATCAATCATCAATCATCAATCATCAATCATCAATCATCAATCATCAATCATCAATCATCAATCATCAATCATCAATCATCAATCATCAATCATCAATCATCAATCATCAATCATCAATCATCAATCATCAATCATCAATCATCAATCATCAATCATCAATCATCAATCATCAATCATCAATCATCAATCATCAATCATCAATCAACAATCATCAATCATCAATCATCAATCATCAATCATCAATCATCAATCATCAATCATCAATCATCAATCATCAATCATCAATCATCAATCATCACTCATCAATCATCAATCATCAATCATCAATCATCAATCATAAGTCATCAATCATCAATCATCAATCATCAATCATCAATCATTAATCATCAATCATTAATCATCAATCATCAATCATCAATCATCAATCATCAATCATCAATCATTAATCATCAATCATCAATCATCAATCATCAATCATTAATCATCAATAATCAATCATCAATCATCAATCATCAATCATCAATCATCAATCATCACATATCAAACATCAATCATCAATCATCAATCATCAATCATCAATCATCAACCATCAATCATCAATCATCAATCATCAATCATCAATCATCAATCATCAATCATCAATCATCAATCGTCAATCATCAATCATCTATCATCAATCGTAAATAGTCGTTCGTGAATCATCAATCATCAATCGTTAATCGCCAGTCAACAATCATCAATCATCAATCATCAATCATCAATCAACAATCATCAATCATTAACTATTAACCATCAATCATCAATCATCAATATTCAATCATCAATCATCAATCATCAATCATCAATAATTAATCATCAATTATCAATTATCAATCATCAATCATCAATCAACAATCATCAATCATCAATCATCAATCAGTAATCATTAAACAACAATTATTAATCATCAATCATCAATCATCAAAATTCAAATATCAATCATCAATCATCAATCATCAATCATCAATCATCAATCATCAATCATCAATCATCAATCATCAATCATCAATCATCAATCATCAATCATCAATCATCAATCATCAATCATCAATCATCAATCATCAATCATCAATCATCAATCATCAATCATCAATCATCAATCATCAATCATCAATCATCAATCATCAATCATCAATCATCAATAATCAATCATCAATCATCGATCATCAATCATCAATCATCAATCATCAATCATCAATCATCAATCATCGATCATCAATCATCAATCATCAATCATCAATCATCAATAATCAATCATCAATCATCAATCATCAAACATCAATCATCAATCATCAATCATCAATCATCAATCATCAATCATCAATCATCAATCATCAATCATCAATCATCAATCATCAATTATCAATCATCAATCACCAATCATCAATCATCAATCATCAATCATCAATCATCAATCATCAATCATCAATCATCAATCATCAATCATCAAACATCAATCATCAATCATCAATCATCAATCATCAATCATCAATCATCAATCATCAATAATCAATCATCAATCATCAATCATCAATCATCAATCATCAATCATCAATCATCAATTGTCAATCATCAATCATCAATCATCAATCATCAATCATCAATCATCAATAATCAATCATCAATCATCAATCATCAATCATCAATCATCAATCATCAATCATCAATCATTAATCATCAATCATCAATCATCAATCATCAATCATCAATCATCAATCATCAATCATCAATCATCAATCATCAATCATCAATCATCAATCATCAATCAACAATCATCAATCATCAATCATCAATCATCAATCATCAATCATCAATCATCAATAATCAATTATCAATCATCAATTATCAATTATCAATCATCAATCATCAATCATCAATCATCAATTATCAATCATCAATCATCAACCATCAATCATCAATCATCAATCATCAATCATCAATCATCAATCATCAATCATCAATCATCAATCATCAATCATCAATCATCAATCATCAATCATCGATCATCAATCATCAATCATCAATCATCAATCATCAATCATCAATCATCAATCATCAATCATCAATCATCAATCATTAATCATCAATCATCAATCATCAATCATCAATCATCAATCATCAATCATCAATCATCAATCATCAATCATCAATCATCAATCATCAATCATCAATCATCAATCATCAATCATCAATCATCAAACATCAATCATCAATCATCAATAATCAATCAATAATCATCAATCATCAATAATCAATCATCAATCAATAATCATCAATCATCAAACATCAATCATCAATCATCAATAATCAATCAATAATCATCAATCATCAATCAATAATCATCAATCATCAATCATCATTCATCAATCATCAATCATCAATCATCAATCATCAATCATCAATCATCAATCATCAATCATCAATCATCAATCATCAATCATCAATCATCAATCATCAATCATCAATCATCAATCATCAATCATCAATCATCAATCATCAATCATCAATCATCAATTATCAATCATCAATCATCAATCATCAATCATCAATCATCAATCATCAATCATCAATCATCAATCATCAATCATCAATCATCAATCATCAATCATTAAACATCAATCATCAATCATCAATAATCAATCAATAATCATCAATCATCAATCAATAATCATCAATCATCAATCATCAATCATCAATCATCAATCATCAATCATCAATCATCAATCATCAATAATCAATCATCAATCATCAATCATCAATCATCAATCATCAATTATCAATCATCAATCATCAATCATCAATCATCAATCATCAATCATCAATCATCAATCATCAATCATCAATCATCAATCATCAATCATCAATCATCAATCATCAATCATCAATCATCAATCATCAATCATCAATCAGCAATCATCAATCATCAATCATCAATCATCAATCATAAATCATCAATCATTAATCATCAATCATCAATCATCAATCATCAATCATGAAACATTAACCATCAATCATCAATAATCAATCATCAATCATCAATCATCAATCATCAATCATCAATCATCAATCTTCAATCATCAATCATCAATCATCAATCAACAATCATCAATCATCAATCATCAATCATCAATCATCAATCATCAACCATCAATCATCAATCATCAATCATCAATGATCAATCATCAATCATCAATCATCAATCATCAATCATCAATCATCAATCATCAATCATCAATCATCAATCATCAATCATCACTCATCAATCATCAATCATCAATCATCAATCATCAATCATCAATCATCAATCATAAATCATCAATCATCAATCATCAATCATCAATCATCAATCATCAATCATCAATCTTCAATCATAAATCATCAATCATCAATCATCAATCATCAATCATCAATCATCAATCATCAATCATCAATCATCAATCCTCAATCATCAATCATCAATCATCAATCATCAATCATCAATCATCAATCATCAATCATCAATCATCAATCATCAATCATCAATCATCAATCATCAATCATCAATCATCAATCATCAATCATCAATCATTAATCATCAATCACCAATCATCAATCATCAATCATCAATCATCAATTAGCAATCATCAATCATCACTCATCAATCATCAATCATCAATCATCAATCATCAATCATCAATCATCAATCATCAATCATCAATCATCAATCATCAATCATAAATCATCAATCATCAATCATCAATCATCAA
The DNA here is from genome assembly GCA_954870665.1 of Stratiomys singularior. NCBI lineage: Eukaryota > Metazoa > Arthropoda > Insecta > Diptera > Stratiomyidae > Stratiomys > Stratiomys singularior. The sequence goes on from CATOZT010000242.1 coordinate 4,979, forward strand.
TCATCAATCATTAATCATCAATCATCAATCATCAATCATCAATCATCAATCATCAATCATCAATCATCAATCATCAATCATCAATCATCAATCATCAATCATCAATCATCAATCATCAATCATCAATCATTAATCATCAATAATCAATCATCAATCATCAATCATCAATCATCACACATCAAACGTCAATCATCAATCATCAATCATCAATCATCAATCATCAACCATCAATCATCAATCATCAATCATCAATCATCAATCATCAATCATCAATCGTCAATCATCAATCATCTATCATCAATCGTAAATAGTCGTTCGTGAATCATCAATCATCAATCGTTAATCGCCAGTCAACAATCATCAATCATCAATCATCAATCATTAACTATTAACCATCAATCATCAATCATCAATTATCAATATTCAATCATCAATCATCAATCATCAATCATCAATCATCAATCATCAATCATCAATAATCAATCATCAATTATCAATCATCAATAATCAATCATCAATCAACAATCATCAATCATCAATCATCAATCATCAATCATCAATCAGTAATCATTAATCAACAATTATCAATCATCAATCATCAATCATCAAAATTCAAATATCAATCATCAATCATCAATCATCAATCATCAATCATCAATCATCAATCATCAATCATCAATCATCAATCATCAATCATCAATCATCAATCATCAATCATCAATCATCAATCATCAATCATCAATAATCAATCATCAATCATCGATCATCAATCATCAATCATCAATCATCAATAATCAATCATCAATCATCGATCATCAATCATCAATCATCAATCATCAATCATCAATCATCAATCATCAATCATCAATCCTCAATCCTCAATCATCAATCATCAATCATCAAACATCAATCATCAATCATTAATCATCAATCATCAATCATCAGTCATCAATCATCAATCATCAATCATCAATCATCAATCATCAATCATCAATCATCAATCATCAATCATCAATTATCAATCATCAATCATCAATCATCAATCATCAATCATCAATCATCAATCATCAATCATCAATCATCAATCACCAATCATCAATCATCAATCATCAATCATCAATCATCAATCATCAATCATCAAACATCAATCATCAATCATCAATCATCAATCATCAATCATCAATCATCAATCATCAATCATCAATCATCAATCATCAATCATCAATCATCTATCATCAATCATCAATCATCAATCATCAATCATCAATCATCAATCATCAATCATCAATAATCAATCATCAATTATCAATCATCAATCATCAATCATCAATCATCAATCATCAATCATCAATCATCAATCATCAATCATCAATCATCAATCATCAATCATCAATCATCAATCATCAATCATCAATCATCAATCATCAATCATAATCATCAATCATCAATCATCAATCATCAATCATCAAGCATCAATCATTAATCATCAATCATCAATCATCAATCATCAATAATCAATCATCAATCATCAATCATCAAACATCAATCATCAATCATCAATCATCAATCATCAATCATCAATCATCAATCATCAATCATCAATCATCAATCATCAATCATCAATCATCAATCATCAATCATCAATCATCAATCATCAATCATTATTCATCAATCATCAATCATCGATCATTAATCATCAATCATCAATCATCAATCATCAATCATAAATAATCAATCATCAATCATCAATCATCAAACATCAATAATCAATCATCAATCATCAATCATCAATCATCAATCATCAATCATCAATCATCAATCATCAATCATCAATCATCAATCATCAATCATCAATCATCAATCATCAATTATCAATCATCAATCATCAATCATCAATCATCAATCATCAATCATCAATCATCAATCATCAATCATCAATCATCAATCATCAATCATCAATCATCAATCATCAATCATCAATCATCAATCATCAATCATCAATCATCGATCATCAATCATCAATCATCAATCATCAAAATTCAAAATTCAAATATCAATCATCAATCATCAATCATCAATCATCAATCATCAATCATCAATCATCAATCATCAATCATCAATCATCAATCATCGATCATCAATCATCAATCATCAATCATCAATCATCAATCATCAATCCTCAATCATCAATCATCAATCATCAATCATCAATCATTAATCCTCAATCCTCAATCATCAATCATAAATCATCAATCATCAATCATCAATCATCAATCATCAATCATCAATCATCAATAATCGATCATCAATCATCAATCATTAATCATCAATCATCAATACTCATTCATCAATCATCAATCATCAATCATCAATCATCAATCATCAATCATCAATCATCAATCATCAATCATCAATCATCAATCATCAATCATCAATCATTAATCATCAATAATCAATCATCAATCATCAATCATCAATCATCAATCATCAATCATCACACATCAAACATCAATCATCAATCATCAATCATCAATCATCAATCATCAACCATCAATCATCAATCATCAATCATCAATCATCAATCATCAATCATCAATCATCAATCATCAATCGTCAATCATCAATCATCTATCATCAATCGTAAATAGTCGTTCGTGAATCATCAATCATCAATCGTTAATCGCCAGTCAACAATCATCAATCATCAATCATCAATCATCAATCAACAATCATCAATCATTAACTATTAACCATCAATCATCAATCATCAATATTCAATCATCAATCATCAATCATCAATCATCAATAATTAATCATCAATTATCAATTATCAATCATCAATCATCAATCAACAATCATCAATCATCAATCATCAATCAGTAATCATTAAACAACAATTATTAATCATCAATCATCAATCATCAAAATTCAAATATCAATCATCAATCATCAATCATCAATCATCAATCATCAATCATCAATCATCAATCATCAATCATCAATCATCAATCATCAATCATCAATCATCAATCATCAATCATCAATCATCAATCATCAATCATCAATCATCAATCATCAATCATCAATCATCAATCATCAATCATCAATAATCAATCATCAATCATCGATCATCAATCATCAATCATCAATCATCAATCATCAATCATCGATCATCAATCATCAATCATCAATCATCAATCATCAATAATCAATCATCAATCATCAATCATCAAACATCAATCATCAATCATCAATCATCAATCATCAATCATCAATCATCAATCATCAATCATCAATCATCAATCATCAATCATCAATTATCAATCATCAATCATCAATCATCAATCATCAATCATCAATCATCAATCATCAATCATCAATCATCAATCATCAATCATCAATCATCAAACATCAATCATCAATCATCAATCATCAATCATCAATCATCAATCATCAATCATCAATAATCAATCATCAATCATCAATCATCAATCATCAATCATCAATCATCAATCATCAATTGTCAATCATCAATCATCAATCATCAATCATCAATCATCAATCATCAATAATCAATCATCAATCATCAATCATCAATCATCAATCATCAATCATCAATCATCAATCATTAATCATCAATCATCAATCATCAATCATCAATCATCAATCATCAATCATCAATCATCAATCATCAATCATCAATCATCAATCATCAATCATCAATCAACAATCATCAATCATCAATCATCAATCATCAATCATCAATCATCAATCATCAATAATCAATTATCAATCATCAATTATCAATTATCAATCATCAATCATCAATCATCAATCATCAATTATCAATCATCAATCATCAACCATCAATCATCAATCATCAATCATCAATCATCAATCATCAATCATCAATCATCAATCATCAATCATCAATCATCAATCATCAATCATCAATCATCGATCATCAATCATCAATCATCAATCATCAATCATCAATCATCAATCATCAATCATCAATCATCAATCATCAATCATCAATCATTAATCATCAATCATCAATCATCAATCATCAATCATCAATCATCAATCATCAATCATCAATCATCAATCATCAATCATCAATCATCAATCATCAATCATCAATCATCAATCATCAATCATCAAACATCAATCATCAATCATCAATAATCAATCAATAATCATCAATCATCAATAATCAATCATCAATCAATAATCATCAATCATCAAACATCAATCATCAATCATCAATAATCAATCAATAATCATCAATCATCAATCAATAATCATCAATCATCAATCATCATTCATCAATCATCAATCATCAATCATCAATCATCAATCATCAATCATCAATCATCAATCATCAATCATCAATCATCAATCATCAATCATCAATCATCAATCATCAATCATCAATCATCAATCATCAATCATCAATCATCAATCATCAATCATCAATCATCAATCATCAATCATCAATCATCAATCATCAATCATCAATCATCAATCATCAATCATCAATCATCAATCATCAATCATCAATCATCAATCATCAATCATCAATCATCAATCATCAATCATCAATCATCAATCATCAATCATCAATCATCAATCATCAATCATCAATCATCAATCATCAATCATCAATCATCTAACAGCAATCATCAATCATCAATCATCAATCATCAATCATCAATCATCAATCATCAATCATCAATCATCAATCATCAATCATTAAACATCAATCATCAATCATCAATAATCAATCAATAATCATCAATCATCAATCAATAATCATCAATCATCAATCATCAATCATCAATCATCAATCATCAATCATCAATCATCAATCATCAATAATCAATCATCAATCATCAATCATCAATCATCAATCATCAATTATCAATCATCAATCATCAATCATCAATCATCAATCATCAATCATCAATCATCAATCATCAATCATCAATCATCAATCATCAATCATCAATCATCAATCATCAATAATCAATCATCGATCATCAATCATCAATCATCAATCATCAATCATCAATCATCAATCATCAATCAGCAATCATCAATCATCAATCATCAATCATCAATCATAAATCATCAATCATTAATCATCAATCATCAATCATCAATCATCAATCATGAAACATTAACCATCAATCATCAATAATCAATCATCAATCATCAATCATCAATCATCAATCATCAATCATCAATCTTCAATCATCAATCATCAATCATCAATCAACAATCATCAATCATCAATCATCAATCATCAATCATCAACCATCAATCATCAATCATCAATCATCAATGATCAATCATCAATCATCAATCATCAATCATCAATCATCAATCATCAATCATCAATCATCAATCATCAATCATCAATCATCAATCATCAATCATCAATCATCACTCATCAATCATCAATCATCAATCATCAATCATCAATCATCAATCATCAATCATAAATCATCAATCATCAATCATCAATCATCAATCATCAATCATCAATCTTCAATCATAAATCATCAATCATCAATCATCAATCATCAATCATCAATCATCAATCATCAATCATCAATCATCAATCATCAATCATCAATCATCAATCCTCAATCATCAATCATCAATCATCAATCATCAATCATCAATCATCAATCATCAATCATCAATCATCAATCATCAATCATCAATCATCAATCATCAATCATCAATCATCAATCATCAATCATCAATCATCAATCATCAATCATCAATCATCAATCATCAATCATCAATCATCAATCACCAATCATCAATCATCAATCATCAATCATCAATTAGCAATCATCAATCATCACTCATCAATCATCAATCATCAATCATCAATCATCAATCATCAATCATCAATCATCAATCATCAATCATCAACATAAATCATCAATCATCAATCATCAATCATCAATCATCAATCATTAATCATCAATCATCAATCATCAATCATCAATCATCAATCATCAATCATCAATCATCAATCATCAATCATCAATCATCAATCATCAATCATCAATCATCAATCATCAATCATTAATCATCAATAATCAATCATCAATCATCAATCATCAATCATCACACATCAAACGTCAATCATCAATCATCAATCATCAATCATCAATCATCAACCATCAATCATCAATCATCAATCATCAATCATCAATCATCAATCATCAATCGTCAATCATCAATCATCTATCATCAATCGTAAATAGTCGTTCGTGAATCATCAATCATCAATCGTTAATCGCCAGTCAACAATCATCAATCATCAATCATCAATCATTAACTATTAACCATCAATCATCAATCATCAATTATCAATATTCAATCATCAATCATCAATCATCAATCATCAATCATCAATCATCAATAATCAATCATCAATTATCAATCATCAATAATCAATCATCAATCAACAATCATCAATCATCAATCATCAATCATCAATCATCAATCATCAATCAGTAATCATTAATCAACAATTATCAATCATCAATCATCAATCATCAAAATTCAAATATCAATCATCAATCATCAATCATCAATCATCAATCATCAATCATCAATCATCAATCATCAATCATCAATCATCAATCATCAATCATCAATCATCAATCATCAATCATCAATCATCAATCATCAATCATCAATAATCAATCATCAATCATCGATCATCAATCATCAATCATCAATCATCAATAATCAATCATCAATCATCGATCATCAATCATCAATCATCAATCATCAATCATCAATCATCAATCATCAATCATCAATCCTCAATCCTCAATCATCAATCATCAATCATCAAACATCAATCATCAATCATTAATCATCAATCATCAATCATCAGTCATCAATCATCAATCATCAATCATCAATCATCAATCATCAATCATCAATCATCAATCATCAATCATCAATTATCAATCATCAATCATCAATCATCAATCATCAATCATCAATCATCAATCATCAATCATCAATCACCAATCATCAATCATCAATCATCAATCATCAATCATCAATCATCAATCATCAAACATCAATCATCAATCATCAATCATCAATCATCAATCATCAATCATCAATCATCAATCATCAATCATCAATCATCTATCATCAATCATCAATCATCAATCATCAATCATCAATCATCAATCATCAATCATCAATAATCAATCATCAATTATCAATCATCAATCATCAATCATCAATCATCAATCATCAATCATCAATCATCAATCATCAATCATCAATCATCAATCATCAATCATCAATCATCAATCATCAATCATCAATCATCAATCATCAATCATCAATCATAATCATCAATCATCAATCATCAATCATCAATCATCAAGCATCAATCATTAATCATCAATCATCAATCATCAATCATCAATAATCAATCATCAATCATCAATCATCAAACATCAATCATCAATCATCAATCATCAATCATCAATCATCAATCATCAATCATCAATCATCAATCATCAATCATCAATCATCAATCATCAATCATCAATCATCAATCATTATTCATCAATCATCAATCATCGATCATTAATCATCAATCATCAATCATCAATCATCAATCATAAATAATCAATCATCAATCATCAATCATCAAACATCAATAATCAATCATCAATCATCAATCATCAATCATCAATCATCAATCATCAATCATCAATCATCAATCATCAATCATCAATCATCAATCATCAATCATCAATTATCAATCATCAATCATCAATCATCAATCATCAATCATCAATCATCAAACATCAATCATCAATCATCAATCATCAATCATCAATCATCAATCATCAATCATCAATCATCAATCATCAATCATCAATCATCGATCATCAATCATCAATCATCAATCATCAAAATTCAAAATTCAAATATCAATCATCAATCATCAATCATCAATCATCAATCATCAATCATCAATCATCAATCATCAATCATCAATCATCAATCATCGATCATCAATCATCAATCATCAATCATCAATCATCAATCATCAATCCTCAATCATCAATCATCAATCATCAATCATCAATCATTAATCCTCAATCCTCAATCATCAATCATAAATCATCAATCATCAATCATCAATCATCAATCATCAATCATCAATCATCAATAATCGATCATCAATCATCAATCATTAATCATCAATCATCAATACTCATTCATCAATCATCAATTATCAATCATCAATCATCAATCATCAATCATCAATCATCAATCATCAATCATCAATCATCAATCATCAATCATCAATCATCAATCATCAATCATCAATCATCAATCATCAATCATCAATCATCAATCATCAATCATCAATCATCAATCATCAATCATCAATCATCAATCATCAATCATCAATCATCAATCATCAATCATCAATCATCAATCATCAATCATCAATCATCAATCATCAATCATCAATCATCAATCATCAATCATCAATCATCAATCATCAATCATCAATTATCAATCATCAATCATCAATCATCAATCATCAATCATCAATCATCAATCATCAATCATCAATCATCAATCATCAATCATCAATCATCAATCATCAATCATCAATCATCAATCATCGATCATCAATCATCAATCATCAATCATCAATCATCAATCATCAATCATCAATCATCAATCATCAATCATCAATAATAAATCATCACTCATCAATCATCAAACATCAATCATCAATCATCAATCATCAATCATCAATCATCAATCATCAATCATCAATCATCAATCATCAATCATCAATCATCAATCATCAATCATCAATTATCAATCATCAATCATCAATCATCAAACATCAATCATCAATCATCAATCATCAATCATCAATCATCAATCATCAATCATCAATCATCAATCATCAATCATTAATCATCAATCATCAATCATCAATCATCAATCATCAATCCTCAATCATCAATCATCAATCATCAATCATCAATCATCAATCAACAATCATCAATCATCAATCATCAATCATCAATCATCAATCATCAATCATCAATCATCAATCATCAATCATCAACCATCAATCATCAATCATCAATCATCAATCATCAATCATCAATCATCAATCATCAATCATCAATCATCAATTATCAATCATCAATCATCAATCATCAATCAACAATCATCAATCATCAATCATCGATCATCAATCATCAATCATCAATCATCAATCATCAATCATCAATAATCAATCATCAATCATCAATCATCAATCATCAATCATCAATCATCAATCATCAATCATCAATCATCAATCATCAATCATCAATCATCAATCATCAATCATCAATCATCAACCATCAATCATCAATCATCAATCATCAATCATTAATCATCAATAATCAATCATCAATAATCAATCATCAATCATCAATCATCAATCATTAATCATCAATCATCAATAATCAATCATCACTTATCAATCATCAATCATCAATCATCAATCATCAATCATCAATCATCAATCATCAATCATCAATCATCAATCATCAATCATCAATCATCAATCATCACTCATCAATCATCAATCATCAATTATCAATCATCAACCATCGATCATCAATCATCTATCATCAATCATCAATCATCAATTATCAATAATCAATCATCAATCATCAAATATCAATCATCAATCATCAATCATCAATCATCAATCATCAATCATCAATCATCAATAATCAATTATCAATCATCAATTATCAATCATCAATCATCAATCATCAATCATCAATCATCAATCATCAATCATCAATCATCAATCATCAATCATCAATCATCAATCATCAATTATCAATCATCAATCATCAATCATCAAACATCAATCATCAATCATCAATCATCAATCATCAATCATCAATCATCAATCATCAATTATCAATCATCAATCATCAACCATCAATCATCAATCATCAATCATCAATCATCATTCATGAATCATCAATCATCAATCATCAATCATCAATCATCAATTATCAATCATCAATCATCAATCATCAATCATCAATCATCTATCATCGATCATCAATCATCAATCATCAATCATCAATCATCAATCATCAATCATCAATCATCAATCATCAATAATCAATCATCAATCATCAATCATCAATCATCAATCATCAATCATTAATCATCAATCAACAATCATCAATCATCAATCATCAATCATCAATCATCAATCATCAATCATCAATCATCAATCATCAATCATCAATCATCAATCATTAATCATCAATAATCAATCATCAATAATCAATCATCAATAATCAATCATCAATCATCAATCATCAATCAGCAATTATCAATCATCAATCATCAATCATCAATTTTCAATCATCAACCATCAATCATTAATCATCAATCATCAATCATCAATCATCAATCATCAATCATCAATCATCAAACATCAATCATCAATCATCACTCATCAATCATCGATCATCAATCATCAATCATCAATCATCAATCATCAATCATCAATAATCAATCATCAATCATCAATCATCAAACATCAATCATCAATCATCAATCATCAATCATCAATCATCAATCATCAATTATCAATCATCAATCATCAATCATCAATCATCAATCATCAATCATCAATCATCAATCATCAATCATCAATCATCAATCATCAATCATCAATCATCAATCATCAATCATCAATCATCAATCATCAATCATCAATCATCAATCATCAATCATCAATCATCAATCATCAATCATCAATCATCAATCATCAATCAACAATCATCAATCATCAATCATCAATCATCAATCATCGAGCATCAATCATCAATCAGCAACCATCAATCATCAATCATCAATCATTAATCATCAATAATCAATCATCAATAATCAATCATCAATCATCAATAATCAATCATCAATCATCAATCATCAATCATCAATCATCAATCATCAATCATCAATCATCAATAATCAATTATCAATCATCAATTATCAATCATCAATCATCAATCATCAATCATCAATCATCAATCATCAATCATCAATCATCAATCATCAATCATCAATCATCAATTATCAATCATCAATCATCAATCATCAAACATCAATCATCAATCATCAATCATCAATCATCAATCATCAATCATCAATCATCAATTATCAATCATCAATCATCAACCATCAATCATCAATCATCAATCATCAATCATCAATCATCATTCATGAATCATCAATCCTCAATCATCAATCATCAATCATCAATTATCAATCATCAATCATCAATCATCAATCATCAATCATCTATCATCGATCATCAATCATCAATCATCAATCATCAATCATCAATCATCAATCATCAATCATCAATAATCAATCATCAATCATCAATCATCAATCATCAATCATCAATCATTAATCATCAATCAACAATCATCAATCATCAATCATCAATCATCAATCATCAATCATCAATCATCAATCATCAATCATCAATCATCAATCATTAATCATCAATAATCAATCATCAATAATCAATCATCAATAATCAATCATCAATCATCAATCATCAATCAGCAATTATCAATCATCAATCATCAATCATCAATTTTCAATCATCAACCATCAATCATTAATCATCAATCATCAATCATCAATCATCAATCATCAATAATCAATCATCAATCATCAATCAACAATCATCAATCATCAATCATCAATCATCTATCATCAATCATCAATCATCAATCATCAATCATCAACCATCAATCATTAATCATCAATCATCAATCATCAATCATCAATCATCAATCATCAATCATCAATCATCAATTATCAATCATCAATCATCAATCATCAATCATCAATCATCAATCATCAATCATCAATCATCAATCATCAATCATCAATCATCAATCATCAATCATCAATCATCAATCATCAATCATCAATCATCAATCATCAATCATCAATCATCAATCATCAATCATCAATCATCAATCATCAATCATCAATCATCAATCAACAATCATCAATCATCAATCATCAATCATCAATCATCAATCATCAATCATCAAGCATCAATCATCAATCAGCAACCATCAATCATCAATCATCAATCATTAATCATCAATAATCAATCATCAATAATCAATCATCAATCAACAATCATCAATCATCAATCATCAATCATCAATCATCAATCATCAATCATCAATCATCAATCATCAATCATCAATAATCAATCATCAATTATCAATCATCAATCATCAATCATCAATCATCAATCATCGATCATCAATCATCAATCATCAATCATCAATCATCAATCATCAATAATCAATCATCAATCATCAATCATCAATCATCAATCATCAATCATCAATCATCAATCATCAATCATCAATAATCAATCATCAATCATCAATCATCAATCATCAATCATCAATCATCAATCATCAATAATCAATCATAAATTATCAATCATCAATCATCAATCATCAATCATCAATCATCAATCATCAATCATCAATCATCAATCATCAATCATCAATGATCAATCATCAATCATCAATCATCAATCATCAATCATCAATCATCAATCATCAATCATCAATCATCAATCATCGATCATCAATCATCAATCATCAATCATCAATCATCAATCATCAATCATCAATAATCAATCATCAATCATCAATCATCAATCATCAATCATCAAACATCAATCATCAATCATCAATCATCAATCATCAATCATCAATCATCAATCATCAATCATCAATCATCAATCATCAATCATCAATCATCAATAATCAATCATCAATCATCAATCATCAATCATCAATCATCAATCATCAATCATCAATCATCAATTATCAATCATCAATCATCAATCATCCATCATCAATCATCAATAATCAATCACCAATAATCAATCATCAATCATCAATTGTCAATCATCAATCATCAATCATCAATCATCAATCATCAATCATCAATCATCAATCATCAATCATCAATCATCAATCATCAATCATCAATCATCAATCATCAATCATCAATCATCAATAATCAATCATCAATCATCAATCATCAATCATCAATCATCAATCATCAATCATCAATCATCAATCATCCATCATCAATCATCAATCATCAATCATCAATCATCAATCATCAATCATCAATCATCAATCATCAATCATCAATCATCAATCATCAATCTTCAATCCTCAATCATCAATCATCAATCATCAATCATCCATCATCAATCATCAATCATCAATCATCAATCATCAATTATCAATCATCAATCATCAATCATCAATCATCAATCATCGATCATCGATCATCAATCATCAAACATCAATCATCAATCATTAATCATCAATCATCAATCATCAATCATCATTCATCAATCATCAATCATCAATCATTAATAATCAATCATCAATCATCAAACATCAATCATCAATCATCAATCATCAATCATCAATCATCAATCATCAATCATCAATCATCAATCACCAATAATCAATCATCAATCGTCAATCATCAATCGTCAATCATCAATCATCAATCATCAATCATCAATCATCAATCATCAATCATCAATCACCAATAATCAATCATCAATCGTCAATCATCAATCGTCAATCATCAATCATCAATCATCAATCATCAATCATCAATCATCAATCATCAATCATCAATCATCAATCATCAATCATCAATCATCAATCATCAATCATCAATCATCAAGCAACAATCATCAATCATCAATCATCAATCAGCAATCATCAATTATCAATCATCTAACATCAAGCATCAATCATCAATCATCAATCATCAATCATCAATCATCAATCATCAATCATCAATCATCAATCATCAATCATCGATCATCGATCATCAATCATCAAACATCAATCATCAATCATTAATCATCAATCATCAATCATCAATCATCATTCATCAATCATCAATCATCAATCATTAATAATCAATCATCAATCATCAAACATCAATCATCAATCATCAATCATCAATCATCAATCATCAATCATCAATCATCAATCATCAATAATCAATCATCAATCATCAAGCAACAATCATCAATCATCAATCATCAATCATCAACCATCAATCATCAATCAGTAATCATTAATCAACAATCATCAATCATCAATCATCAATCATCAATCATCAATCATCGATCATCAATCATGAATCATCAATCGTCAATCCTCAATCATCAATCGTAAATCCGCGTTCGTGAATAATCAATCATCCATCGTTAATCGTCAATCATCAATCATCAATCATCAATCATCAATCATCAATCATCAATCATCAATCATCAATCATCAATCATCAATCATCAATCATCAATCATCAATCATCGATCATCGATCATCAATCATAAACTATTAATCATCAATCATCAATCATCAATCATCAATCATCAATCATCGATCATCAATCATCAATCATCAATCGTCAATCCTCAATCATCAATCGTAAATCCGCGTTCGTGAATAATCAATCATCCATCGTTAATCGTCAATCATCAATCATCAATCATCAATCATCAATCATCAATCATCAATCATCAATCATCAATCATCAATCATCAATCATCAATCATCAATCATCGATCATCGATCATCAATCATCAATCATAAACTATTAATCATCAATCATCAATCATCAGTCATCAATCATCAATCATCAATCATCAATCATCAATCATCAATCATCAATCATCAATCATCAATCATCAATCATCAATCATCAATCATCAATCATCAATCATTAATCTTCAATCCTCAATCATCAATCATCAATCATCATTCATCCATCATCAATCATCAATCATCAATCATCAATCATCAATCATCAATAATCAATCATCAATCATCAATCATCGATCATCAATCATCACTCATCAATCATCAATCATTAATCATCAATCATAAATCATCAATCATCAATCATCAATCATCAATCATCAATCATCAATCATCAATCATCAATCATCAATCATCAATCATCAATCATCAATCATCAATCATCAATCATCAATCATCAATCATCAATCATCAATCATCAATCATCAATTATCAATCATCAATCATCAATCATCAATCATCGATTATCGATCATCAATCATCAAACATCAATCATCAATCATTAATCATCAATCATCAATCATCAATCATCATTCATCAATCATCAATCATCAATCATTAATAATCAATCATCAATCATCAAACATCAATCATCAATCATCAATCATCAATCATCAATCATCAATCATCAATCACCAATAATCAATCATCAATCGTCAATCATCAATCGTCAATCATCAATCATCAATCATCAATCATCAATCATCAATCATCAATCATCAATCATCAATCATCAATCATCAATCACCAATAATCAATCATCAATCGTCAATCATCAATCGTCAATCATCAATCATCAATCATCAATCATCAATCATCAATCATCAATCATCAATCATCAATCATCAATCATCAATCATCAATCATCAATCATCAATCATCAATCATCAATCATCAAGCAACAATCATCAATCATCAATCATCAATCAGCAATCATCAATCATCAATTATCAATCATCTAACATCAAGCATCAATCATCAATCATCAATCATCAATCATCAATCATCAATCATCAATCATCAATCATCAATCATTAATCATCAATCATCAATCATCAATCATCAATCATCAATCATCAATCATCGATCATCAATCATCAATCATCAATCATGAAACATCAGTCATCAATCATCAATCATCAATCATCAATCATTAATCGTCAATCATCAATCATCACTCATAAATCATCAATCATCAATCATCAATCATCAATCATCAATCATCAATCATCAATCATCAATCATCAATCATCAATCATCAATCATCAATCATCAATCATCAATCACCAATCATCAATCATCAATCATCAAACATCAATTATCAATAATCAATCATCAATCATCAATCATCAATCATCAATCATCAATCATTAATCATCAATCTTCAATCATCACTCATTAATCATTAATCATCAATCATCAATCATCTATCATCAATCATCAATCATCAATCATCAATCATCAATCATCAATCATCAATCATCAATCATCAATCATCAATCATCAATCATCAATCATCAATCATCAATCATCAATCATCAAACATCAATCATCAATTATCAATCATCAATCATCAATCATCAATCATCAATCATCAAGCTTCAATCATCATTCATCAATCATCAATCATCAATCATCAATCATCAATCATCAATCATCAATCATCAATCATCAATCATCAATTGTCAATCATCAATCATCAATCATCAATCATCGACCATCAATTATCATTAATCAATTATCAATCATCAATCATCAATCATCAATCTTCAATAATTAATCATCGATCGTCAGCTGTCAATAATCAATCATCAATCATCAATCATCACTCATCGATCATCAATCAGCAATCATCAACCATCAATCATCAATCATCAATCATCAATCATCAATCATCAATCATCAATCATCAATCATCAATCATCAATCATCAATCATCAATCGTCAATCATCAATCATATACCATCAACCATCAATCATCAATCATCAACCATCAATCATCAATCATCAATCATCAATCATCAATCATCAATCATCAATCATCAATCACCAATTATCAATCATCAATCATCAATCATTAATCATCAACCATCAATCATCATTCTTCAATCATCAATCATCAATCTGCAATAATAAAAATCCAAACATCAATCATCAATCATCAATCATCGATCATCAATCATCAATCATCAATCATCAATCATCAATCATCAATCATCAATCATCAATCATAAATCATCAATCATCAGTTATCAATCATCAATCATCAAACATCAATCATAAGCATCAATCATCAATCATCAATCGTAAATCCTCGGTCGTCGAAAATCAATCATCATATGTTAATCGCCAATCATTAATCATCAATCATCAATCATCGATGGTTAGTGATCAATAATAAATCATCAATCATCAATCATCAACCATCAATCAGCAATCATCAACCATCAATCATCAATCATCAATCGTTAATCGCCAATCATCAATCATCAATCATCAATCATCGATCGTTAGTGATCAATAATCAATCATCAATCATCAACCATCAACCATCAATCATCAATCATCAACCATCAATCATCAATCATCAATCATCAATAATCAATAATCAATAATCAATCATCAATCATAAATCATCAATCATCAAACAACCATCATCAAACATCAACCATCAATCATCAATCAGTAATCATTAATCAACAATCATCAATCATCAATCGTAAATCCGCGTTCGTGAATCATCAATCATCAATCGTTAATCGCCAATCAACAATCATCAATCATTAACTATTAATCATCAATCATCAATCATCAATCATCAATCATCAATCATCAATCATCAATCATCAATCATCAATCATCAATCATCAATCATCAATCATCAATCAACAATCATCACTCATCAATCATCAATCATCAATCATCAATCATCAATCATCAATCATCAATCATCAATCATCAATCATCAATCATCAATCATCAATCATCAATCATCAATCATCAATCATCAATCATCAATCATCAATCATCAATCATCAATCATCAATCATCAATCATCAATTATCAATCATCAATCATCGATCATCAATCATCAATCATCAATTATCAATCATCAATCATCAATCATCAATAATCAATTATCAATCATCAATCATCAAATATCAATCATCAATCATCAATCATCAATCATCAATCATCAATCATCAATCATCAATCATCAATCATCATTCATCAATCATCAATCATCAATCATCAATCATCAATAATCAATCCAATCATCAAACATCAATCATCAATCATCAATCATCAATCATCAATTATCAATCATCAATCATCAATCATCAATCATCTATCATCAATCATCAATCATCAATCATCAATCATCAATCATCAATAATCAATCACCAATAATCTATCATCAATCATCAATCATGAATCGTCAATCATCAATCATCAATCATCAATCATCAATCATCAATCATCAATCATCAATCAACAATCATCAATCATCAATCATCAATCATCAATCACCAATCATCAATCAGTAATCATTAATCAACAATCATCAATCATCAATCATCAATCATCAATCATCAATCATCAATCATCAATCATCAATCATCAATCATCAATCATCAATCATCAATCGTCAATCATCAATCATATACCATCAACCATCAACCATCAATCATCAATCATCAACCATCAATCATCAATCATCAATCATCAATCACCAATTATCAATCATCAATCATCAATCATTAATCATCAACCATCAATCATCATTCATCAATCATCAATCATCAATCTGCGATAATCAAAATCCAAACATCAATCATCAATCATCAATCATCGATCATCAATCATCAATCATCAATCATCAATCATCAATCATAAATCATCAATCATCAGTTATCAATCATCAATCATCAAACATCAATCATAAACATCAATCATCAATCATCAATCGTAAATCCTCGGTCGTCGAAAATCAATCATCATATGTTAATCGCCAATCATTAATCATCAATCATCAATCATCGATGGTTAGTGATCAATAATAAATCATCACATCAATCATCAACCATCAATCAGCAATCATCAACCATCAATCATCAATCATCAATCATCAATCATCAATCATCAATCATCAATCATCAATCATCAATAATCAATCATCAAACATCAATCATCAATTATCAATCATCAATCATCAATCATCAATCATCAATCATCAAGCTTCAATCATCATTCATCAATCATCAATCATCAATCATCAATCATCAATCATCAATCATCAATTGTCAATCATCAATCATCAATCATCGACCATCAATTATCATTAATCAATTATCAATCATCAATCATCAATCATCAATCATCAATCTTCAATCATTAATCATCGATCGTCAGCTGTCAATAATCAATCATCAATCATCAATCATCACTCATCGATCATCAATCAGCAATCATCAATCATCAATCATCAATCATCAATCATCAATCATCAATCATCAATCATCAATCATCAATCATCAATCATCAATCATCAATCATCAATCGTCAATCATCAATCATATACCATCAACCATCAACCATCAATCATCAATCATCAACCATCAATCATCAATCATCAATCATCAATCATCAATCATCAATCACCAATTATCACTCATCAATCATCAATCATCAACCATCAATCATCATTCATCAATCATCAATCATCAATCTGCAATAATCAAAATCCAAACATCAATCATCAATCATCAATCATCGATCATCAATCGTCAATCATCAATCATCAATCATCAATCATCAATCATCAATCATCAATCATCAATCATCAATCATAAATCATCAATCATCAGTTATCAATCATCAATCATCAAACATCTATCATAAACATCAATCATCAATCATCAATCGTAAATCCTCGGTCGTCGAAAATCAATCATCATATGTTAATCGCCAATCATTAATCATCAATCATCAATCATCGATGGTTAGTGATCAATAATAAATCATCAATCATCAATCATCAACCATCAATCAGCAATCATCAACCATCAATCATCAATCATCAATCATCAATCATCAATCATCAATCATCAATAATCAATCATCAATCATCAATCAGCAATCATAAATCATCAATCATCAATCATCAATGATCAATGATCAATGATCAATCATCAATCATCAGTTATCAATCATCAATCATCAATCATCAAACATCAATCATATACATCAATCATCAATCATCAATCGTAAATCCTCGATCGTCAAAAATCAATCATCAATCGTTAATCGCCAATCATCAATCATCAATCATCGATCGTTAGTGATCAATAATCAATCATCAATCATCAACCATCAACCATCAATCATCAATCATCAACCATCAATCATCAATCATCAATCATCAATAATCAATAATCAATCATCAATCATAAATCATCAATCATCAAACAACAATCATCAATCATCAACCATCAATCATCAATCAGTAATCATTAATCAACAATCATCAATCATCAATCATCAATCGTAACTCCGCGTTCGTGAATCATCAATCATCAATCGTTAATCGCCAATCATCAATCATCAATCATCAATCATTAACTATTAATCATCAATCATCAATCATCAATCATCAATCATCAATCATCAATCATCAATCATCAATCAACAATCATCACTCATCAATCATCAATCATCAATCATCAATCATCAATCATCAATCATCAATCATCAATCATCAATCATCAATCATCAATCATCAATCATCAATCATCAATCATCAATCATCAATCATCAATCATCAATCATCAATCATCAATCATCAATCATCAATCATCAATCATCGATCATCAATCATCGATCATCAATCATCAATCATCAATTATCATTCATCAATCATCAATCATCAATAATCAATTATCAATCATCAATCATCAAACATCAATCATCAATCATCAATCATCAATCATCAATCATCAATCATCAATCATCAATCATCAATCATCAATCATCAATCATCAATCATCATTCATCAATCATCAATCATCAATAATCAATCCAATCATCAAACATCAATCATCAATCATCAATCATCAATCATCAATAATCAATCACCAATAATCTATCATCAATCATGAATCGTCAATCATCAATCATCAATCATCAATCATCAATCATCAATCATCAATCATCAATCATCAATCATCAATCATCAATCATCAATCAACAATCATCAATCATCAATCATCAATCATCAATCACCAATCATCAATCAGTAATCATTAATCAACAATCATCAATCATCAATCATCAATCATCAATCATCAATCATCAATCATCAATCATCAATCATCAATCATCAATCATCAATCATCAATCATCAATCATCAATCATCAATCATCAATCATCCATCATCAATCATCAATCATCAATCATCAATCATCAATCATCAATCCTCAATCATCATCCATCAATCATCAATCATCAATCATCAATCATCAATCATCAATCATCAATCATCAATCATCAATCATCAATAATCAATCATCAATCAGCAATCATCAATCATCAATCATCAAACATCAATCATCAATCATCAATAATCAATCATCAATCATCACTCAACAATCATCTATCATCAATCATCAATCATCAATCATCAATCATCAATCATCAATTATCAATCATCAATCATCAATCATCAATCATCAATCATCAATCACCAATCATCGATGATCAATCATCAATAATCAATAATCAATCATCAATCATCAATCATCAATCATCAATCATCAATCATCAATCATCAATCATCAATCATCAATCATCAATCATCAATCATCAATCATCAATCATCAATCATCAATCATCAATCATCAATCATCAATCATCAATCATCAATCATCAATCATCAATCATCAATCATCAATCATCAATCATCAATCATAAATCAGCAATCATCAATCATCGATCATCAATCATCAATCATCAATCATCAATCATAAATCATCAATCATCAATCATCAATCATCAATCATCAATCATCAATCATCAATCATCAATCATCAATCATCAATCATCAATCATCAATCATCAGTCATCAATCATCAATCAACAATCATCAATCGTCAACCATCAATCATCAATCAGTAATCATTAATCAACAATCATCAATCATCAATCATCAATTATCAATCATCAATCATCAATCATCAATCATCGATCCTCAATCATCAATCATCAATCATCAATCATCAATCATCAATCATCAATCATCAATCATCAATCATCAATCATCAATCATCAATCATCAATTATCAATCATCAATCATCAATCATCAATCATCTATCATCAATCATCAATCATCAATCATCAATCATCAATCATCAATCATCAATCATCAATAATCAATCACCAATAATCTATCATCAATCATCAATCATGAATCGTCAATCATCAATCATCAATCATCAATCATCAATCATCAATCATCAATCATCAATCATCAATCAGCAATCATCAATCATCAATCATCAATCACCAATCATCAATCAGTAATCATTAATCAACAATCATCAATCATCAATCATCAATCATCAATCATCAATCATCAATCATCAATCATCAATCATCAATCATCAATCATCAATCATCAATCATCAATCATCAATCATCAATCATCAATCATCAATCATCAATCATCAATCATCAATCATCAATAATCAATTATCAATCATCAATCATCAAACATCAATCATCAATCATCAATCATCAATCATCAATCATCAATCATCAATCATCAATCATCAATCATCAATCATCAATCATCATTCATCAATCATCAATCATCAATAATCAATCCAATCATCAAGCATCAATCATCAATCATCAATCATCAATCATCAATTATCAATCATCAATCATCAATCATCAATCATCAATCATCTATCATCAATCATCAATCATCAATCATCAATCATCAATCATCAATAATCAATCACCAATAATCTATCATCAATCATCAATCATGAATCGTCAATCATCAATCATCAATCATCAATCATCAATCATCAATCATCAATCAACAGTCATCAATCATCAATCATCAATCACCAATCATCAATCAGTAATCATTAATCAACAATCATCAATCATCAATCATCAATCATCAATCACCAATCATCAATCATCAATCATCAATCATCAATCATCAATCATCAATCATCAATCATCAATCATCAATCATCAATCATCAATCATCAATCATCAATCATCAATCATCAATCATCAATCATCAATCATCAATCATCAATAATCAATCATCAATCCTCAATCATCAATCATTAATCATCAATCATAAATCATCAATCATCAATCATCAATCATCAATCATCAATCATCAATCATCAATCATCAATCATCAATCAGCAATCATCAATCATCAATCATCAAACATCAATCATCAATCATCAATAATCAATCATCAATCATCACTCAACAATCATCTATCATCAATCATCAATCATCAATCATCAATCATCAATCATCAATTATCAATCATCAATCATCAATCATCAATCATCAATCATCAATCATCAATCACCAATCATCGATGATCAATCACCAATAATCAATAATCAATCATCAATCATCAATCATCAATCATCAATCATCAATCATCAATCATCAATCATCAATCATCAATCATCAATCATCAATCATCAATCATCAATCATCAATCATCAATCATCAATCATCGATCATCAATCATCAATCATAAATCATCAATCATCAATCATCAATCATGAATCATCAATCATCAATCATAAATCATCAATCATCAATCATCAATCATCAATCATCAATCATCAATCATCAATCATCAATCATCAATCATCAATCATCAATCATCAATCATCAATCTTCAATCATCAATCATCAGTCATCAATCATCAATCATCAATAGACAATCATCAATCATCAACCATCAATCATCAATCAGTAATCATTAATAAACAATCATCAATCATCAATCATCAATCGTAAATCCGCGTTCGTGAATCATCAATCATCAATCGTTAATCGCCAATCATCAATCATCAATCATCAATCATCAATCATCGATCATCAATCATCAATCATTATCTATTAATCATCAATCATCAATCATCAATCACCAATCATCAATCATCAATCATCAATCATCAATCATCAATCATCAATCATCAATCATCAATCATCAATCATCAATCATCAATCATCAATCATCAATCATCAATCATCAATCATCAATCATCAATCATCAATCATCAATCATCAATCATCAATCATCAATCATCAATCATCAATCATCAATCATCAATCATCAATCATCAATCATCAATCATCAATCATGAAGCATCAATCATCAATCATCAATCATCAATCATCAATCATCAATCATCAATCATCAATCATCAATCATCAATCATCAATAATCAATCATCAATCATCAATCATTATTCATCAATTATCAATCAACAATCATCAATCATCAATCATCAAACATCTATCAGTAATCATTAATCAACAATCACCAATCATCAATCATCAATCATCAATCATCAATCATCAATCATCAATCATCAATCATCAATCATCAATCATCAATCATCAATCATCAATCATCAATCATCAATCATCAATCATCAATCATCGAACATCAATCATCAATCATCAATTATCAATCATCAATCATCAATAATCAATCATCAATCATCAATCATCAATCATCAAACATCAATCATCAATCATCAATCATCAATCATCAATCATCAATCATCAATCATCAATCATCAATCATCATGCATCAATCATCAATCATCAATAATCAATCATCAATCATCAAACATCAATCATCAATCATCAATCATCAATCGTCAATCATCAATCATCAATCATCAATCAACAATCATCAATCATCAATCCTCAATCATCAATCATCAATCATCATTAATCAATCTGCAATAATCAAAATCCAAACATCAATCATCAATTATCGATCATCAATCATCAATCATCAGTTATCAATCATCAATCATCAAACATCAATCATAAACATCAATCATCAATCATCAATCGTAAATCCTCGATCGTCAAAAATCAATCATCGTATGTTAATCGCCAATCATCAATCATCAATCATCGTTGGTTAGTGATCAATAATCAATCATCAATCATCAACCATCAACCATCAATCAGAAATCATCAACTATCAATCATCAATCATCAATCATCAATCATCAATAATCAATCATCAATCATCAATCAGCAATCATCAATCAACAATCATCAATCATCAATCATCAATCATCAGTTATCGATCATCAATCATCAAACATCAATCATAAACATCAGTCATCAATCATCAATCGTAAATCCTCGATCGTCAAAAATCAATCATCAATCGTTAATCGCCAATCATCAATCATCAATCATCAATCATCGATCGTTAGTGATCAATAATCAATCATCAATCATCAATCATCAATCATCAATCATCAATCATCAATCATCAATCATCAATCACCAATCATCAATCATCAATCATCAATCATCAATCATCAATCATCAATCATCAATCATTAATCATCAATCATCAATCATCAATCATCAATCATCAATCATCAACCATCAATCATCAATCATCAATCATCGATCATCAATCATCAATCATCAATTACCAATCATCAATCATCAATCATCAATCATCAATCATCAATCATCAATCATCAATCATCAATCATCAATCATCAATCATCAAACATCAATCATCAATCATCAATCATCAATCATCATTCATCAATCATCAATCATCAATCATCAATAATCAATCATCAATCATCAAACATCAATCATCAATCATCAATCATCAATCATCAATCATCGATCATCAATCATCAATCATCAATCATCAATCATCAATCATCAATCATCAATCATCAATAATAAATCATCAATCATCAATCAT
Organism: Stratiomys singularior; assembly: GCA_954870665.1. Taxonomy (NCBI): domain Eukaryota; kingdom Metazoa; phylum Arthropoda; class Insecta; order Diptera; family Stratiomyidae; genus Stratiomys; species Stratiomys singularior. Next base: position 30,817 of record CATOZT010000242.1, read on the forward strand.
CAATCATAAATCATCAATCATCAATCATTAATCATCAATAATCAATCATCAATCAGCAATCATCAATCATCAATCATCAATCATCAAACATCAATCATCAATCATCAATCATCAATAATCAATCATATATCATCAATCATCACTCAACAATCATCTATCATCAATCATCAATCATCAATCATCAATCATCAATTATCAATCATCAATCATCAATCATCAATCATCAATCATCAATCATCAATCATCAATCACCAATCATCGATGATCAATCATCAATAATCAATAATCAATCATCAATCATCAATCATCAATCATCAATCATCAATCATCAATCATCATTAATCAATCACCAATAATCTATCATCATTCATCAATCATGAATCGTCAATCATCAATCATCAATCATCAATCATCAATCATCAATCAACAATCATCAATCATCAATCATCAATCATCAATCACCAATCATCAATCAGTAATCATTAATCAACAATCATCAATCATCAATCATCAATCATCAATCATCAATCATCAATCATCAATCATCAATCATCAATCATCAATCATCAATCATCAATCATCAATCATCAATCATCAATCATCAATCATCAATCATCAATCATCAATCATCAATCATCAATCATCAATCATCAATCATCAATCATCAATCGTCAATCATCAATCATCAGTTATCAATCATCAATCATCAAACATCAATCATAAACATCAATCATCAATCATCAATCGTAAATCCTCGATCGTCGAAAATCAATCATCATATGTTAATCGCCAATCATTAATCATCAACCATCAATCATCGTTGGTTAGTGATCAATAATCAATCATCAATCATCAACCATCAACCATCAATCAGCAATCATCAACCATCAATCATCAATCATCAATCATCAATCATCAATCATCAATCATCAATCATCAATCATCAATCATCAATCATCAATCATCAATCATCAATCATCAATAATCAATCATCAATCATCAATCAGCAATCATAAATCATCAATCATCAATCATCAATGATCAATGATCAATCATCAATCATCAATCATCAATCATCAATCATTAGTTATCAATCATCAATCATCAATCATCAAACATCAATCATATACATCAATCATCAATCATCAATCGTAAATCCTCGATCGTCAAAAATCAATCATCAATCGTTAATCGCCAATCATCAATCATCAATCATCGATCGTTAGTGATCAATAATCAATCATCAATCATCAATCATCAACCATCAACCATCAATCATCAATCATCAACCATCAATCATCAATCATCAATCATCAATAATCAATCATCAATCATCAATCATAAATCATCAATCATCAAACAACAATCATCAATCATTAACCATCAATCATCAATCAGTAATCATTAATATACAATCATCAATCATCAATCATCAATCGTAAATCCGCGTTCGTGAATCATCAATCATCAATCGTTAATCGCCAATCATCAATCATCAATCATCAATCATTAACTATTAATCATCAATCATCAATCATCAATCATCAATCATCAATCATCAATCATCAATCATCAATCATCGATCATCAATCATCAATCATCAATCATCAATCATCAATCATCAATCATCAATCATCAATCATCAATCATCAATCATCAATCATCAATCATCAATTATCAATCATCAATCATCAATCATCAATCATCTATCATCAATCATCAATCATCAATCATCAATCATCAATCATCAATCATCAATCATCAATCATCAATAATCAATCACCAATAATCTATCATCAATCATCAATAATGAATCGTCAATCATCAATCATCAATCATCAATCATCAATCATCAATCATCAATCATCAATCAACAATCATCAATCATCAATCATCAATCATCAATCACCAATCATCAATCAGTGATCATTAATCAACAATCATCAATCATCAATCATCAATCATCAATCATCAATCATCAATCATCAATCATCAATCATCAATCATCAATCATCAATCATCAATCATCAATCATCAATCATCAATCATCAAACATCAATCATCAATCATCAATCATCAATCATCAATCCTCAATCATCAATCATTAATCATCAATCATCAATCATCAATCATCAATCATCAATCATCAATCATCAATCATCAATCATCAATCATCAATCATCAATAATCAATCATCAATCAGCAATCATCAATCATCAATCATCAAACATCAATCATCAATCATCAATAATCAATCATCAATCATCAATCATCACTCAACAATCATCTATCATCAATCATCAATCATCAATCATCAATTATCAATCATCAATCATCAATCATCAATCATCAATCACCAATCATCGATGATCAATCATCAATAATCAATCATCAATCATCAATCATCAATCATCAATCATCAATCATCAATCATCAATCATCAATCATCAATCATCGATCATCAATCATCAATCATCAATCATCAATCATCAATCATCAATCATAAATCATCAATCATCAATCATCAATCATCAATCATCAATCATCAATCATCAATCATCAATAATCAATCATCAATCAGCAATCATCAATCATCAATCATCAATCATCAAACATCAATCATCAATCATCAATAATCAATCATCAATCATCAATCATCACTCAACAATCATCTATCATCAATCATCAATCATCAATCATCAATCATCAATTATCAATCATCAATCATCAATCATCAATCATCAATCATCAATCACCAATCATCGATGATCAATCATCAATAATCAATCATCAATCATCAATCATCAATCATCAATCATCAATCATCAATCATCAATCATCAATCATCAATCATCATTAATCAATCACCAATAATCTATCATCAATCATCAATCATGAATCGTCAATCATCAATCATAAATCATCAATCATCAATCATCAATCATTAATCATCAATCATCAATCATCAATCATCAATCATCAATCACCAATCATCAATCAGTAATCATTAATCAACAATCATCAATCATCAATCATCAATCATCAATCATCAATCATCAATCATCAATCATCAATCATCAATCATCAATCATCAATCATCAATCATCAATCATCAATCATCAATCATCAATCATCAATCATCAATCATCAATAATCAATCATCAATCAGCAATCATCAATCATCAATCATCAAACATCAATCATCAATCATCAATAATCAATAATCAATCATCAATCATCACTCAACAATCATCTATCATCAATCATCAATCATCAATCATCAATCATCAATCATCAATCATCAATTATCAATCATCAATCATCAATCATCAATCATCAATCATCAATCACCAATCATCGATGATCAATCATCAATAATCAATCATCAATCATCAATCATCAATCATCAATCATCAATCATCAATCATCAATCATCAATCATCAATCATCAATCATCAATCATCAATCATCAATCATCAATCATCAATCATCAATCATCAATCATCAATCATCAATCATCAATCATCAACCATCAATCATCAATCATCAATCATCAATCATCAATCATCAATCATCAATCATCAATCATCAATCATCAATCATCACTCATCAATCATCAATCATCAATCATCGATCATCAATCATCAATCATCAATCATCAATCATTAATCATCAATCATCAATCATCAATCATCAATCATCAATCATCTATCATCAATAATCAATCATCAATCAGCAATCATCAATCATCAATCATCAATCATCAAACATCAATCATCAATCATCAATAATCAATCATCAATCATCAATCATCACTCAACAATCATCTATCATCAATCATCAATCATCAATCATCAATCATCAATTATCAATCATCAATCATATATCATCAATCATCAATCATCAATCATCAATCACCAATCATCGATGATCAATCATCAATAATCAATAATCAATCATCAATCATCAATCATCAATCATCAATCATCAATCATCAATCATCAATCATCAATCATCAATCATCAATCATCAATCATCAATCATCAATCATCAATCATCAATCATCAATCATCAATAATCAATCATCAATCAGCAATCATCAATCATCAATCATCAAACATCAATCATCTATCATCAATAATCAATCATCAATCATCAATCATCACTCAACAATCATCTATCATCAATCATCAATCATCAATCATCAATTATCAATCATCAATCATCAATCATCAATCATCAATCATCAATCATCAATCATCAATCATCAATCATCAATCATCAATCACCAATCATCGATGATCAATCATCAATAATCAATAATCAATCATCAATCATCAATCATCAATCATCAATCATCAATCATCAATCATCAATCATCAATCATCAATCATCAATCATCAATAATCAATCACCAATAATCTATCATCAATCATCAATCATGAATCGTCAATCATCAATATTCAATCATCAATCATCAATCATCAATCAACAATCATCAATCATCAATCATCAATCATCAATCATCAATCATCAATCACCAATCATCAATCAGTAATCATTAATCAACAATCATCAATCATCAATCATCAATCATCAATCATCAATCATCAATCATCAATCATCAATCATCAATCATCAATCATCAATCATCAATCATCAAACATCAATCATCAATCATCAATCATCAATCATCAATCATCAATTATCAATCATCAATCATCAATCATCAATCATCAATCATCAATCATCAATCATCACTCATCAATCATCAATCATCAATCATCAATCCTCAATCATCAATAATTAATCATCAATCATCAATCATCAATCATCAATCATCAATCATCAATAATCAATCATCAATCAGCAATCATCAATCATCAATCATCAAACATCAATCATCAATCATCAATAATCAATCATCAATCATCAATCATCACTCAACAATCATCTATCACCAATCATCAATCATCAATCATCAATCATCAATTATCAATCATCAATCATCAATCATCAATCATCAATCATCAATCATCAATCACCAATCATCGATGATCAATCATCAATAATCAATAATCAATCATCAATCATCAATCATCAATCATCAATCATCAATCATCAATCATCAATAATCAATCATCAATCATCAATCATCACTCAACAATCATCTATCATCAATCATCAACCATCAATCATCAATTATCAATCATCAATCATCAATCATCAATCATCAATCATCAATCACCAATCATCGATGATCAATCATCAATAATCAATCATCAATCATCAATCATCAATCATCAATCATCAATCATCAATCATCAATCATCAATCATCAATCATCAATCATCAATCATCAATCATCGATCATCAATCATCAATCATCAATCATCAATCATCAATCATCTATCATCAATCATCAATCATCAATCATCAATTATCAATCATCAATCATCAATCATCAATCATGAATCATCAATCATCAATCACCAATCATCGATGATCAATCATCAATAATCAATCATCAATCATCAATCATCAATCATCAATCATCAATCATCAATCATCAATCATCAATCATCTATCATCAATAATCAATCATCAATCATCAATCATCAATCATCGATCATCAATCATCAATCATCAATCATCAATCATCAATCATCAATCATCAATCATCAATCATCAATCATAAATCATCAATCATCAATCATCAATCATCAATCATCAATCATCAATCATCAATCCTCAATCATCAATCATTAATCATCAATGATCAATCATCAATCATCAATCATCAATCATCAATCATCAATCATCAATCATCAATCATCAATAATCAATCATCAATCAGCAATCATCAATCATCAATCATCAAACATCAATCATCAATCATCAATAATCAATCATCAATCATCAATCATCACTCAACAATCATCTATCATCAATCATCAATCATCAATCATCAATCATCAATCATCAATCATCAATTATCAATCATCAATCATCAATCATCAATCATCAATCATCAATTATCAATCATCAATCATCAATCATCAATCATCAATCATCAATCATCAATCACCAATCATCGATGATCAATCATCAATAATCAATAATCAATCAGCAATCATCAATCATCAATCATCAATCATCAATCATCAATCATCAATCATCAATCATCAATCATCAATCATGAATCGTCAATCATCAATCATCAATCATCAATCATCAATCAACAATCATCAATCAGTAATCATTAATCAACAATCATCAATCATCAATCATCAATCATCAATCATCAATCATCAATCATCAATCATCAATCATCAATCATCAATCATCAATCATCAATCATCAATCATCAATCATCAATCATCAATCATCAATCATCAATCATCAATCATCAATCATCAATCATCAATCATCAATCCTCAATCATCAATCATTAATCATCAATCATCAATCATCAATCATCAATCATCAATCATCAATAATCAATCATCAATCATCAATCATCACTCAACAATCATCTATCATCAATCATCAATCATCAATCATCAATCATCAATCATCAATTATCAATCATCAATCATCAATCATCAATCATCAATCATCAATCATTAATCATCAATCACCAATCATCGATGATCAATCATCAATAATCAATAATCAATCATCAATCATCAATCATCAATCATCAATCATCAATCATCAATCACCAATCATCAATCATCAATAATCAATCATCAATCATCAATCATCACTCAACAATCATCTATCATCAATCATTAATCATCAATCATCAATCATCAATCATCAATCATCAATCATCAATCATTAATCATCAATCATCAATCATCAATCATCAATCATCAATCATCAATCATCAATCATCAATCATCAATCATCAATCATCAATCATCAATCATCAATCATCAATCATCAATCATCAATCATCAATCATCAATCATCAATCATCAATCATCAATCATCAATCATCAATCATCAATCATCAATCATCAATCATCAATCATCAATCATCAATCATCAATCATCAATCATCAATCATCAATCATCAATCATCAATCATCAATCCTCAATCATCAATCATTAATCATCAATCATCAATCATCAATCATCAATCATCAATAATCCATCATCAATCAGCAATCATCAATCATCAATCATCAAACATCAATCATCAATCATCAATAATCAATCATTAATCATCAATCACCAATCATCGATGATCAATCATCAATAATCAATAATCAATCATCAATCATCAATCATCAATCATCAATCATCAATCATCAATCATCAATCATCAATCATCAATCATGAATCATCAATCATCAATCACCAATCATCAATCATCAATAATCAATCATCAATCATCAATCATCACTCAACAATCATCTATCATCAATCATCAATCATCAATCATCAATCATCAATCATCACTCAACAATCATCTATCATCAATCATCAATCATCAATCATCAATCATCAATCATCAATTATCAATCATCAATCATCAATCATCAATCATCAATCATCAATCACCAATCATCGATGATCAATCATCAATAATCAATAATCAATCATCAATCATCAATCATCAATCATCAAACATCAATCATCAATCATCAATAATCAATCATCAATCATCAATCATCACTCAACAATCATCTATCATCAATCATCAATCATCAATCATCAATTATCAATCATCAATCATCAATCATCAATCATCAATCACCAATCATCGATGATCAATCATCAATAATCAATCATCAATCATCAATCATCAATCATCAATCATCAATCATCAATCATCAATCATCAATCATCAATCATCAATCATCAATCATCAATCATCGATCATCAATCATCAATCATCAATCATCAATCATCAATCATCAATCATCAATCATCAATCATAAATCATCAATCATCAATCATCAATCATCAATCATCAATCATCAATCATCAATCATCAATCATCAATCATCAATCATCAATCCTCAATCATCAATCATTAATCATCAATCATCAATCATTAATCATCAATCATCAATCATCAATCATCAATCATCAATCATCAATCATCAATCATCAATAATCAATCATCAATCAGCAATCATCAATCATCAATCATCAAACATCAATCATCAATCATCAATAATCAATCATCAATCATCAATCATCACTCAACAATCATCTATCATCAATCATCAATCATCAATCATCAATCATCAATTATCAATCATCAATCATCAATCATCAATCATCAATCATCAATCAGCAATCATCAATCATCAATCATCAATCACCAATCATCGATGATCAATCATCAATAATCAATAATCAATCATCAATCATCAATCATCAATCATCAATCATCAATCATCAATCATCAATCATCAATCATCAATCATCAATCATCAATCATCAATCATCAAT
>CATOZT010000243.1:0-96011 GCA_954870665.1 Stratiomys singularior
TCATCAATCATCAATCATCAATCATCATTCATCAGTCATCAATCATCAATCATCAATCCGCAATCATCAATCATCAGTCATCAATCATCAATCATCAATCATCAATCATCAATCATCAATCATCAATCATCAATCATCAATCATCAATCATCAATCATCAATCATCAATCATCAATCATCAATCATCGATCATCAACCATCAATCATCAATCCTCAATCATCAATCATCAATCATCAGTCATCAATCATCAATTTTCAATCATCAATCATCAATCATAAATTTTCAATCGGCAATCATCAAGTATCAGTCATCAATTATAAATCATAAATCATCAATCATCAATCATCAATCATCAATCATTAATCATCACTCATCAATCATCAATCATCAATCATCAATCATCAATCATCAATCATCAGTCATCAATCATCAATCATCAATCATCAATCAACAATCATCAATCATCAATCATCAATCATCAATCATCAATCATCGATCATCAATCATCAATCATCAATCATCAATCATCAATCATCAATCATCAATCATCAATCATCAATCATCAAGCGTCAATCATCAATCATCAATCATCAATCATCAATCATCAATCATCAATCCTCAATCATCAAACATCAACCATCAATCATCAATCATCACTAATCAATCATCAAACATCAATCATCAATCATCAATCATCAATCTTCAATCATCGATCATCAATCATCAATCATCAATCATCAATCATCAATCATCAGTCATCAATCATCAATCATCAATCATCAAACATCAATCATCAATCATCAACCATCAATCCTCAATCATCAATCATCAAACATCAATCATCAATCATCAATCTTCAATCATCGAACATCAATCATCAATCATCAATCATCAATCATCAATCATCAATCATCAATCATCAGTCATCAATCATCAATCATCAATCATCAAACATCAATCATCAATCATCAACCATCAATCCTCAATCATCAATCATCAATTATCAATATCAATCATCAAGTATCAATCATCAATCATCAATCATCAATCATCAATCATCAATCATCAATCATCAATCATCAATCACCAATCGTCAATCATCAATCATCAATCATCCATCATCAATCATCAATCATCAATCATCAATCATCAATCATCAATCATCAATCATCAATCATCAATCATCAATCACCAATCATAAATCATCAATCATCAATCATCAATCATCAGTCATCAATCATCAATCATCAATCCGCAATCATCAATCATCAATCATCAAACATCAATCATCAAAGATCAATCATCAATCATCAATAATCAATCATCAATCATAAATCATCAATCATCAATCATCAATCATCAATCATCAATCATCAATCATCAATCATCAATCATCAATCATCAATCATCAATCATCAATCATCAATCATCAATCATCAATCATCGATCATCAACCATCAATCATCAATCCTCAATCATCAATCATCAATCATCAGTCATCAATCATCAATTTTCAATCATCAATCATCAATCATCAATCATAAATTTTCAATCGGCAATCATCAAGTATCAATCATCACTTATAAATCATAAATCATCAATCATCAATCATCGATCATCAATCATCAATCATTAATCATCACTCATCAATCATCAATCATCAATCATCACTTATCAATTATCAATCATCAATCATCAATCATCAATCATCAATCATCAATCATCAATTATCAATTATCAATCATCAATCATCAATCATCAATCATCAATCATCAATCATCAATCATCAATCATCAATCATCAATCATCAATCATCAATCATCAATCATCAATCATCAATCATCAATCATCAATCATCAATCATCAATCATCAATCATCAACCATCAATCATCAGTCATCAATCATCAATCATCAATCAACAATCATCAATCATCAATCATCATTCATCAATCATCAATCATCAATCATCGATCAACAATCATCAATCATCAGTCATCAATCATCAATCATCAATCATCAATCATCAATCATCAAGCATCAATCATCAATCATCAATCATCAATCATGAATCCTCAATCCTCAATCATCAAACATCAACCATCAATCATCAATCATCCCTAATCAATCATCAAACATCAATCATCAATCATCAATCATCAATCTTCAATCATCGATCAGCAATCATCAATCATCAATCATCAGTCATCAATCATCAATCCTCTATCATCAATCATCAATTATCAATCATCAATCATCAATCATCAATTATCAATCGGCAATCATCAAGTATCAATCATTAATCATCAAACATCAATCATCAATCATTAACCATCAATCCTCAATCATCAATCATCAATCATCAATTATCAATATCAATCATCAATCATCAATCATCAATCGTCAATCATCAATCATAAATCATCAATCATCAACCATCAATCCTCAATCATCAATCATCAATTATCAATATCAATCATCAAGTATCAACCATCAATCATCAATCATCAATCGCCAATCATCAAATATCAATCATCAATAATCAAACATCAATCATCTATCATCAATCATCAAGTTTCAATCATCAATCTTCAACCATCAATCATCAATCATCAGTTCGCAAACATCAATCATCAACCATCAATCATCAATTATCAATCACCAATTGTCAATCATCAAACATCAATCATCAATCAACAATCATCAATCATCAATCATCAATAATTAATTTGCAATCATCAATCATCAATCATCAACCATCAATCATCAATCATCAATCGCCAATCATCAATCATCAATCATCAATCAACAATCATCAATCATCAATCATCACTTATCAATCATCAATCATCAATCATCAATCATCAATCATCAATCTTCAATCATCAATCATCAATCATCAATCATCAATCATCAATCATCAATCATCAATCATCAATCATCAATCATCAGTCATCAATCATCAATCATCAATCATCAATCATCAATCATCAATCATCGATCATCAATCATCAATGATCAATGTTCAATCATCAATCATCAGTCATCAATCATCAATCATCAATCATAAACCCTTAATCATCAATCATCAATTATCAATCATCAATCATCGATCATCAACCATCAATCATCAATCTTCAATCATCAATCATCAATCATCAATCATCAATCATCAATCATCAAACATCAGTCATCAATCATCAATCATCAATTATCAATAGGCAATCGGCAATCATCAAGTATCAATCATCAATTATGAATCATAAATCATAAATCATCAATCATCAATCATCAATCATCAATCATCAATCATCAATCATCAATCATCAATCATCAATCATCAATCATCAATCATCAATCATCAATCATCAATCATCAATCATCAAACATCAATCATCAATCATCAATCATCAATCATCAATCATCAATCATCAATCATCAATCATCAATCATCGATCATCAATCATCAATCATCAATCATCAATCATCAGTCATCAATCATCAATCATTAATCAACAATCATCAATCATCAATCATCAATCATCAATCATCAACCATCGATCATCAATCATCAATCATCAATCATCAAGCATCAAGCATCAATCATCAATCATCAATATTCAATCATCAATCATCAATCATCAATCAGCAATCATCAATCGGCAATCATCAATCATCAATCATCAATCATCAATCATCAATCATCAATCATCAAACATCAATCATCAATCATCAATCATCAATCATCAATCATCAATAATCAATCATCAATCATCAATCATCAATCATCAATCATCAATCATCAATCATCAATCATCAATCATCAATCATCAATCATCAATCATCAATCATCAATCATCAATCATCAATCATCAATCATCAAGCATCAATCATCAATCATCAATCAGAAATCATGAATCATCAATCCTCAATCATCAAACATCAACCATCAATCATCAATCATCAATCATCAATCATCAAACATCAATCATCAATCATCAATCATCAATCTTCAATCATCGATCATCAATCATCAATCATCAATCATCGATCATCAGTCATAATCATCAATCATCAATCAACAATCATCAATCATCAATCATCAATCATCAATTATCAATTATCAATCATCAATCATCAATCATCAATCATCAATCATCAATCATCAATCATCAATCATCAATCATCAATCATCAATCATCAATCATCAATCATCAATCATCAATCATCAATCATCAATCATCAATCATCAATCATCAATCATCAATCATCAATCATCAATCATCAATCATCAATCATCAATCATCAATCATCAATCATCAATCATCAATCATCAATCATCAATCATCAATCATCAATCATCAATCATCAATCATCAATCATCAATCATCAGTCATCAATCATCAATCATCAATCAGCAATCATCAATCATCAATCATCAATCATCAAACATCAATCATCAATTATCAATCATCAATCATCAATAATCAATCATCAATCATCAATCATCAATCATCAATCATCAATCATCAATCATCAATCATCGATCATCAACCATCAATCATCAATCCTCAATCATCAATCATCAATCATCAGTCATCAATCATCAATTTTCAATCATCAATCATCAATCATCAATCATCAATCATGAATCATCAATCATTAATCATCAATCAACAAACATCAAGCATCAATCATCAATCATCAATCATCAATTATCAACATCAATCATGAATCATCAATCCTCAATCATCAATCATCAGCAATCAATCATCAATCATTAATTTGCAATCATCAATCATCAACCATCAATCATCAATCATCAATCATCAATCGCCAATCATCAAATATCAATCATCAATAATCAAACATAAATCATCTATCATCAATCATCAAGTATCAATCATCAATCTTCAACCATCAATCATCAATCATCAGTTCGCAAACATCAATCATCAACCATCAATCATCAATCACCAATTGTCAATCATCAAACATCAATCATCAATCAACAATCATCAATCATCAATCATCAATCATCAATCATCAATCATCAATCATCAATCATCAACCATCAATCATCAATCATCAATCGCCAATCATCAAATATCAATCATAAATCACCAAACATCAATCATCTATCATCAATCATCAATCATCAATCCTCAATCATCAATCATCAATTATCAATCATCAATCATCAATTATCAGTCGGCAATCATCAAGTATCAATCATCAATCATCAAACATCAATCATCAATCATCAACCATCAATCCTCAATCATCAATCATCAATCATCAATTATCAATATCAATCATCAAGTATCAATCATCAATCATCAATCATCAATCATCAATCATCAAGTATCAATCATCAATCATCAAACATCAATCATCAATCATCAACCATCAATCCTCAATCATCAATCATCAATCATCAATTATCAATATCAATCATCAAGTTTCAATCATCAATCATCAATCATCCATCCTCAATCATCAATCATCAGCAATCAATCATCAATCATTAATTTGCAATCATCAATCATCAACCATCAATCATCAATCATCAATCGCCAATCATGTAATATCAACCATCAATCATCAATCATCAATCGCCAATCATCAAATATCAATCATAAATCACCAAACATCAATCATCTATCATCAATCATCAATCATCAATCCTCAATCATCAATCATCAATTATCAATAATCAATCATCAATCATCAACCATCAATTATCAATTTGCAATCATCAAGTATCAATCATCAATCATCAAACATCAATCATCAATCATCAACCATCAATCCTCAATCATCAATCATCAATCATCAATTATCAATATCAATCATCAAGTATCAATCATCAATCATCAATCATCAATCATCAATCCTCAATCATCAATCATCAGCAATCAATCATCAATCATTAATTTGCAATCATCAATTTCAACCATCAATCATCAATCATCAATCGCCAATCATCAAATATCAATCATCAATAATCAAACATCAATCATCTATTCTCAATCATCAAGTATCAATCATCAATCTTCAACCATCAATCATCAATCATCAGTTCGCAAACATCAATCATCAACCATCAATCATCAATCATCAATCACCAATTGTCAATCATCAAACATCAATCATCAATCAACAATCATCAATCATCAATCATCAATAATTAATTTGCAATCATCAATCATCAATTATCAACCATCAATCATCAATCATCAATCATCAATCATCAATCATCAATCATCAATCATCAATCATCAATCATCAATCATCAATCATCAATAATCAATCATCAATCATCAATCAGCAATCATCAATCATCAATCATCAATCATCAATCATCAATCATCAATCATCAATCATGAATCATCAATCCTCAATCATCAAACATCAACCATCAATCATCAATCATCACTAATCAATCATCAAACATCAATCATCAATTATCAATCATTAATAATCAATCATCAATCATCACTCATCAATCATCAATCATCAATCATTAATCATTACTTTTTAATCATCAATCATCAACCATCAATCATCAATCATCAATCGTCAATCATCAATAATCAAGCATCAATCAACTATCATCAATCAACAATCCTCAATCATCAATCATCAATCGTCGATCATCAATCATCAATCATCAATCATCAATCATCAATCATCAATCATCAGTCATCAATAATCAATCATCAATAATCAATGATCAATCATCAAACATCAATCATCAATCATCAATAATCAATCATCAATCATCAATCATCAATAATCAATCATCAATCATCAATCATCAATCATCAATCATCAATATTCAATCATCAATCATCAATCATCAATCATCAATAATCAATCATCTATCATCAATCAGCAATCATCAATCATCTATCATCAATCATCAATCATCAATCATCAATCATCAATCATCAATCATCAATCATCAATCATCAATCATCAATCATCAATCATCAATCATCAATCATCAATCTTCAATCATCAATCATCAATCATCAATCATCGATCATCAACCATCAATCATCAATCATCAATCATCAATCATCAATCATCAATCATCAATCATCAGTCCTCAATCATCAATCATCAATCATCAATTATCAATCGGCAATCATCAAGTATCAGTCATCAATTATAAATCATAATTAATCAATCATCAATCATCAATCATCAATCATCACTCATCAATCATCAATCATCAAGCATCACCTATCAATCATCAATCATTAATCCTTAATCATCAATCATCAATCATTAATCATTAATCACCAAATGTCAATCGGCAATCATCAAGTATCAATCATCAATCACCAATCATCAATCATCGATCATCAATCATCAATCATCAATCATCAATCATCAATCATCAATCATCGATCATCAATCATTAATCATCAATCATCAATCATCAATCATCAATCATCAATCATCTATCACCAATCACCAATCATCAATCATCAATCATCGATCATCAACATCAATCATGAATCATCAATCCTCAATCATCAATCATCAGCAATCAATCATCAATCATTAATTTGCAATCATCAATCATCAACCATCAATCATCAATCATCAATCGCCAATCATCAAATATCAATCATCAATAATCAAACATCAATCATCTATCATCAATCATCAAGTATCAATCATCAATCTTCAACCATCAATCATCAATCATCAGTTCGCAAACATCAATCATCAACCATCAATCATCAATCATCAATCACCAATTGTCAATCATCAAACATCAATCATCAATCAACAATCATCAATCATCAATCATCAATAATTAATTTGCAATCATCAATCATCAATCATCAACCATCAATCATCAATCGCCAATCATCAAATATCAATCATAAATCACCAAACATCAATCATCTATCATCAATCATCAATCCTCAATCATCAATCATCAATTATCAATCATCAATCATCAATCATCAATTATCAATCGGCAATCATCAAGTATCAATCATCAATCATCAAACATCAATCATCAATCATCAACCATCAATCATCAATCATCAATCATCAATCATCGATATTAATCATCACTCATCAATCATCAAGCATCAATCATCAGTCATCAATCATCAATCATCAATCAACAATCATCAATCATCAATCATCAATCATCAATCATCAATCATCGATCATCAATCATTAATCATCAATCATCAATCATCAATCATCAATCATCAATCATCAATAATCAATCATCTATCACCAATCATCAATCATCAATCATCGATCATCAACCATCAATCATCAATCATCAATCATCAATCATCAATTATCAATCATCAATCATCAATCATCAATCATCAATCATCAATCATCAATTAGCAATCGGCAATCATCAAGTATCAATCATCAATTATAAATCATAAATAATCAATCATCAATCATCAATCATCAATCATCAATCATCAATCATCAATCATCACTCATCAATCATCAATCATCAATCATCAATCATCACTTATCAATCATCAATCATCAATCATCAATCATCAATCTTCAATCATCAATCATCAACCATCAATCATCAATCATCAATCATCAATCATCAATCATCAATCATCAATCATCAATCATCAATCATCAATCATCAATCATCGATCATCAATCATCAATGATCAATCTTCAATCATCAATCATCAGTCATCAATCATCAATCATCAATCATAAATCCTTAATCATCAATCATCAATCATCAATCATCATTCATCGATCATCAACCATCAATCATCAATCTTCTATCATCAATCATCAATCATCAATCATCAATCATCAATCATCAATCATCAATCTTCAATCATCAATCATCAATCATCAATCATCAATCATCAATCATCAATCATCAATCATCAATCATCAATCATCAAACATCAATCATCAATCATCAATCATCAATCATCAATCATCGATCATCAAACATCAATGATCAATCATCAATCATCAATCATCAATCAGCAATCATCAATCATCAATCATCAATCATCAATCATCAATCATCAATCATCAATCATCAATCATCAATCATCAATCATCAATCATCAATCATCAATCATCAATCATCAATCATCAATCATCAATCATCAATCATCAATCATCAATCATCAATCATCAATCATCAATCATCAATCATCAATCATCAATCATCAATCATCAATCATCAATCATCAATCATCAATCATCAATCATCAATCATCAATCATCAATCATCAATCATCAATCATCAATCATCAATCATCAATCATCAATCATCAATCATCGATCATCAATCATCAATCATCAATCATCAATCATCAATCATCAATCATCAATCATCAGTCATCAATCATCAATCATCAATAAACAATCATCAATCATCAATCATCAATCATCAATCATCAATAATCGATCATCAATCATCAATCATCAATCATTAAGCATCAATCATCAATCATCAATATTCAATCATCAATCATCAATCAGCAATCATCAATCATCAATCATCAATCATCAATCATCAATCATCAATCATCAATGATCAATCATCAATCATCAATCATCAATCATCAATCATCAATAATTAATCATCAATCATCAATCATCAATCATCAATCATCAATCATCAATCATCAATCATCAATCATCAATCATCAATCATCAATCATCAATCATCAAGCATCAATCATCAATCATCAATCATCAATCATGAATCATCAATCCTCAATCATCAAACATCAACCATCAATCATCAATTATCACTAATCAATCATCAAACATCAATCATCAATCATCAATCATCAATCTTCAATTATCGATCATCAATCATCAATCATCAATCATCAGTCATCAATCCGCAATCATCAATCAACAATCATTAATCATCAATCATCAATCATCAATCATCAATCATCAATCATCAATCATCAATCATCAATCATCAATCATCAATCATCAATCATCAATCATCAATCATCAATCATCAATCATCAATCATCAATCATCAATCATCAGTCATCAATCATCAATCATCAATCATCAATCATCAATCATCAATCATCAATCATCAATCATCACTCATCAATCATCAATCATCAATCATCAATCATCACTTATCAATCATCAATCATCAATCATCAATCATCAATCTTCAATCATCAATCATCAACCATCAATCATCAATCATCAATCATCAATCATCAATCATCAATCATCAATCATCAATCATCGATCATCAATCATCAATGATCAATCTTCAATCATCAATCATCAGTCATCAATCATCAATCATCAATCATAAATCCTTAATCATCAATCATCAATCATCAATCATCATTCATCGATCATCAACCATCAATCATCAATCTTCTATCATCAATCATCAATCATCAATCATCAATCATCAATCATCAATCATCAATCTTCAATCATCAATCATCAATCATCAATCATCAATCATCAATCATCAATCATCAATCATCAAACATCAATCATCAATCATCAATCATCAATCATCAATCATCGATCATCAAACATCAATGATCAATCATCAATCATCAATCATCAATCATCAATCTTCAATCATCAATCATCAATCATCAATCATCAATCATCAATCATCAATCATCAATCATCAAACATCAATCATCAATCATCAATCATCAATCATCAATCATCGATCATCAAACATCAATGATCAATCATCAATCATCAATCATCAATCATCAATCATCAATCATCAATCATCAATCATCAATCATCAATCATCAATAATCAATCATCAATCATCAATCATCAATCATCAATCATCAATCATCAATCATCAATCATCAATCATCAATCATCAATCATCAATCATCAATCATCAATCATCAATCATCAAGCATCAATCATCAATCATCAATCAGAAATCATGAATCATCAATCCTCAATCATCAAACATCAACCATCAATCATCAATCATCAATCATCAATCATCAAACATCAATCATCAATCATCAATCATCAATCTTCAATCATCGATCATCAATCATCAATCATCAATCATCGATCATCAGTCATAATCATCAATCATCAATCAACAATCATCAATCATCAATCATCAATCATCAATTATCAATTATCAATCATCAATCATCAATCATCAATCATCAATCATCAATCATCAATCATCAATCATCAATCATCAATCATCAATCATCAATCATCAATCATCAATCATCAATCATCAATCATCAATCATCAATCATCAATCATCAATCATCAATCATCAATCATCAATCATCAATCATCAATCATCAATCATCAATCATCAATCATCAATCATCAATCATCAATCATCAATCATCAATCATCAATCATCAATCATCAATCATCAATCATCAATCATCAATCATCAATCATCAATCATCAATCATCAGTCATCAATCATCAATCATCAATCAGCAATCATCAATCATCAATCATCAATCATCAAACATCAATCATCAATTATCAATCATCAATCATCAATAATCAATCATCAATCATCAATCATCAATCATCAATCATCAATCATCAATCATCAATCATCAATCATCAATCATCAATCATCGATCATCAACCATCAATCATCAATCCTCTATCATCAATCATCAATCATCAGTCATCAATCATCAATTTTCCATCATCAATCATCAATCATCAATCATGAATCATCAATCATTAATCATCAATCAACAAACATCAAGCATCAATCATCAATCATCAATCATCAATTATCAACATCAATCATGAATCATCAATCCTCAATCATCAATCATCAGCAATCAATCATCAATCATTAATTTGCAATCATCAATCATCAACCATCAATAATCAATCATCAATCATCAATCGCCAATCATCAAATATCAATCATCAATAATCAAACATCAATCATCTATCATCAATCATCAAGTATCAATCATCAATCTTCAACCATCAATCATCAATCATCAGTTCGCAAACATCAATCATCAACCATCAATCATCAATCACCAATTGTCAATCATCAAACATCAATCATCAATCAACAATCATCAATCATCAATCATCAATCATCAATCATCAATCATCAATCATCAATCATCAATCATCAATCATCAACCATCAATCATCAATCATCAATCGCCAATCATCAAATATCAATCATAAATCACCAAACATCAATCATCTATCATCAATCATCAATCATCAATCCTCAATCATCAATCATCAATTATCAATCATCAATCATCAATTATCAATCGGCAATCATCAAGTATCAATCATCAATCATCAAACATCAATCATCAATCATCAACCATCAATCCTCAATCATCAATCATCAATCATCAATTATCAATATCAATCATCAAGTATCAATCATCAATCATCAATCATCAATCATCAATCATCAATCATCAAGTATCAATCATCAATCATCAAACATCAATCATCAATCATCAACCATCAATCCTCAATCATCAATCATCAATCATCAATTATCAATATCAATCATCAAGTTTCAATCATCAATCATCAATCATCAATCCTCAATCATCAATCATCAGCAATCAATCATCAATCATTAATTTGCAATCATCAATCATCAACCATCAATCATCAATCATCAATCGCCAATCATGTAATATCAACCATCAATCATCAATCATCAATCGCCAATCATCAAATATCAATCATAAATCACCAAACATCAATCATCTATCATCAATCATCAATCATCAATCCTCAATCATCAATCATCAATTATCAATAATCAATCATCAATCATCAATCATCAATTATCAATTTGCAATCATCAAGTATCAATCATCAATCATCAAACATCAATCATCAATCATCAACCATCAATCCTCAATCATCAATCATCAATCATCAATTATCAATATCAATCATCAAGTATCAATCATCAATCATCAATCATCAATCCTCAATCATCAATCATCAGCAATCAATCATCAATCATTAATTTGCAATCATCAATTTCAACCATCAATCATCAATCATCAATCGCCAATCATCAAATATCAATCATCAATAATCAAACATCAATCATCTATTCTCAATCATCAAGTATCAATCATCAATCTTCAACCATCAATCATCAATCATCAGTTCGCAAACATCAATCATCAACCATCAATCATCAATCATCAATCACCAATTGTCAATCATCAAACATCAATCATCAATCAACAATCATCAATCATCAATCATCAATAATTAATTTGCAATCATCAATCATCAATTATCAACCATCAATCATCAATCATCAATCATCAATCATCAATCATCAATCATCAATCATCAATCATCAATCATCAATCATCAATAATCAATCATCAATCATCAATCAGCAATCATCAATCATCAATCATCAATCATCAATCATCAATCATCAATCATGAATCATCAATCCTCAATCATCAAACATCAACCATCAATCATCAATCATCACTAATCAATCATCAAACATCAATCATCAATTATCAATCATTAATAATCAATCATCAATCATCACTCATCAATCATCAATCATCAATCATTAATCATTACTTTTTAATCATCAATCATCAACCATCAATCATCAATCATCAATCGTCAATCATCAATAATCAAGCATCAATCAACTATCATCAATCAACAATCCTCAATCATCAATCATCAATCGTCGATCATCAATCATCAATCATCAATCATCAATCATCAATCATCAATCATCAGTCATCAATCATCAATCATCAATAATCAATGATCAATCATCAAACATCAATCATCAATCATCAATAATCAATCATCAATCATCAATCATCAATAATCAATCATCAATCATCAATCATCAATCATCAATCATCAATATTCAATCATCAATCATCAATCATCAATCATCAATAATCAATCATCTATCATCAATCAGCAATCATCAATCATCTATCATCAATCATCAATCATCAATCATCAATCATCAATCATCAATCATCAATCATCAATCATCAATCATCAATCATCAATCATCAATCATCAATCATCAATCATCAATCATCAATCTTCAATCATCAATCATCAATCATCAATCATCGATCATCAACCATCAATCATCAATCATCAATCATCAATCATCAATCATCAATCATCAGTCCTCAATCATCAATCATCAATCATCAATTATCAATCGGCAATCATCAAGTATCAATCATCAATTATAAATCATAATTAATCAATCATCAATCATCAATCATCAATCATCACTCATCAATCATCAATCATCAAGCATCACCTATCAATCATCAATCATTAATCCTTAATCATCAATCATCAATCATTAATCATTAATCACCAAATGTCAATCGGCAATCATCAAGTATCAATCATCAATCACCAATCATCAATCATCGATCATCGATCATCAATCATCAATCATCAATCATCAATCATCAATCATCAATCATCAATCATCAATCATCAATCATCGATCATCAATCATTAATCATCAATCATCAATCATCAATCATCAATCATCAATCATCTATCACCAATCATCAATCATCAATCATCGATCATCAACATCAATCATGAATCATCAATCCTCAATCATCAATCATCAGCAATCAATCATCAATCATTAATTTGCAATCATCAATCATCAACCATCAATCATCAATCATCAATCGCCAATCATCAAATATCAATCATCAATAATCAACTATCAATCATCTATCATCAATCATCAAGTATCAATCATCAATCTTCAACCATCAATCATCAATCATCAGTTCGCAAACATCAATCATCAACCATCAATCATCAATCATCAATCACCAATTGTCAATCATCAAACATCAATCATCAATCAACAATCATCAATCATCAATCATCAATAATTAATTTGCAATCATCAATCATCAATCATCAACCATCAATCATCAATCATCAATCGCCAATCATCAAATATCAATCATAAATCACCAAACATCAATCATCTATCATCAATCATCAATCCTCAATCATCAATCATCAATTATCAATCATCAATCATCAATCATCAATCATCAATTATCAATCGGCAATCATCAAGTATCAATCATCAATCATCAAACATCAATCATCAATCATCAACCATCAATCATCAATCATCAATCATCAATCATCGATATTAATCATCACTCATCAATCATCAAGCATCAATCATCAGTCATCAATCATCAATCATCAATCAACAATCATCAATCATCAATCATCAATCATCAATCATCGATCATCAATCATTAATCATCAATCATCAATCATCAATCATCAATCATCAATCATCAATCATCAATAATCAATCATCTATCACCAATCATCAATCATCAATCATCGATCATCAACCATCAATCATCAATCATCAATCATCAATCATCAATTATCAATCATCAATCATCAATCATCAATCATCAATCATCAATTAGCAATCGGCAATCATCAAGTATCAATCATCAATTATAAATCATAAATAATCAATCATCAATCATCAATCATCAATCATCAATCATCAATCATCAATCATCACTCATCAATCATCAATCATCAATCATCAATCATCACTTATCAATCATCAATCATCAATCATCAATCATCAATCTTCAATCATCAATCATCAACCATCAATCATCAATCATCAATCATCAATCATCAATCATCAATCATCAATCATCAATCATCAATCATCGATCATCAATCATCAATGATCAATCTTCAATCATCAATCATCAGTCATCAATCATCAATCATCAATCATAAATCCTTAATCATCAATCATCAATCATCAATCATCATTCATCGATCATCAACCATCAATCATCAATCTTCTATCATCAATCATCAATCATCAATCATCAATCATCAATCATCAATCATCAATCATCAATCTTCAATCATCAATCATCAATCATCAATCATCAATCATCAATCATCAATCATCAATCATCAAACATCAATCATCAATCATCAATCATCAATCATCAATCATCGATCATCAAACATCAATGATCAATCATCAATCATCAATCATCAATCAGCAATCATCAATCATCAATCATCAATCATCAATCATCAATCATCAATCATCAATCATCAATCATCAATCATCAATCATCAATCATCAATCATCAATCATCAATCATCAATCATCAATCATCAATCATCAATCATCAATCATCAATCATCAATCATCAATCATCAATCATCAATCATCAATCATCAATCATCAATCATCAATCATCAATCATCAATCATCAATCATCAATCATCAATCATCAATCATCAATCATCAATCATCAATCATCAATCATCAATCATAAATCATCAATCATCAATCATCGATCATCAATCTTCAATCATCAATCATCAATCATCAATCATCAATCATCAATCATCAATCATCAGTCATCAATCATCAATCATCAATAAACAATCATCAATCATCAATCATCAATCATCAATCATCAATAATCGATCATCAATCATCAATCATCAATCATTAAGCATCAATCATCAATCATCAATATTCAATCATCAATCATCAATCATCAATCAGCAATCATCAATCATCAATCATCAATCATCAATCATCAATCATCAATGATCAATCATCAATCATCAATCATCAATCATCAATCATCAATCATCAATAATTAATCATCAATCATCAATCATCAATCATCAATCATCAATCATCAATCATCAATCATCAATCATCAATCATCAATCATCAATCATCAATCATCAATCATCAAGCATCAATCATCAATCATCAATCATCAATCATGAATCATCAATCCTCAATCATCAAACATCAACCATCAATCATCAATTATCACTAATCAATCATCAAACATCAATCATCAATCATCAATCATCAATCTTCAATTATCGATCATCAATCATCAATCATCAATCATCAGTCATCAATCCTCAATCATCAATCAACAATCATTAATCATCAATCATCAATCATCAATCATCAATCATCAATCATCAATCATCAATCATCAATCATCAATCATCAATCATCAATCATCAATCATCAATCATCAATCATCAATCATCAATCATCAATCATCAATCATCAATCATCAATCATCAATCATCAATCATCAATCATCAATCATCAATCATCAATCATCAATCATCAATCGTCAATCATCACTCATCAATCATCAATCATCAATCATCAATCATCAATCATCAATCATCAATCATCAATCATCAATCATCAATCATCAATCATCACTCATCAATCATCAGTCATCAATCATCAATCATCAATCAACAATCATCAATCATCAATCATCATTCATCAATTATCAATCATCAATCATCAATCATCGATCATCAATCATCAATCATCAATCATCAATTATCAATCATCAAGCATCAATCATCAATCATCAATATTCAATCATCAATCATCAATAATCAATCATCAATCATCAATCAGCAATCATCAATCATCAATCATCAATCATCAATCATCAATCATCAATCATCAATCATCAAACATCAAACATCAATCATCAATTATCAATCATCAATCATCAATAATCAATCATCAATCATCAATCATCAATCATCAATCATCAATCATCAATCATCAATCATCAATCATCAATCATCAATCATCAATCATCAATCATCAATCATCGATCAATAACCATCAATCATCAATCCTCAATCATCAATCATCAATCATCAGTCATCAATCATCAATTTTCAATCATCAATCATCAATCATCAATCATAAATTTTCAATCGGCAATCATCAAGTATCAATCATCAATTATAAATCATAAATCATCAATCATCAATCATCAATCATCAATCATCACTCATCAATCATCAATCATCAGTCATCACTTATCAATTATCAATCATCAATTATCAATCATCAATCATCAATCATCAATCATCAATCATCAATCATCAATCTTCAATCATCAATCATCAATCATCAATCGTCAATCATCAATCATCAATCATCAATCATCAATCATCAATCATCAATCATCAATCATCAATCATCAATCATCAATCATCAATCATCAATCATCACTCATCAATCATCAGTCATCAATCATCAATCATCAATCAACAATCATCAATCATCAATCATCATTCATCAATCATCAATCATCAATCATCGATCATCAATCATCAATCATCAATCATCAATTATCAATCATCAAGCATCAATCATCAATCATCAATATTCAATCATCAATCATCAATAATCAATCATCAATCATCAATCAGCAATCATCAATCATCAATCATCAATCATCAATCATCAATCATCAATCATCAATCATCAATCATCAAACATCAAACATCAAACATCAATCATCAATTATCAATCATCAATCATCAATAATCAATCATCAGTCATCAATCATCAATCATCAATCATCAATCATCAATCATCAATCATCAATCATCAATCATCAATCATCAATCATCGATCATCAACCATCAATCATCAATCCTCAATCATCAATCATCAATCATCAGTCATCAATCATCAATTTTCAATCATCAATCATCAATCATCAATCATAAATTTTCAATCGGCAATCATCAAGTATCAATCATCAATTATAAATCATAAATCATCAATCATCAATCATCAATCATCAATCATCACTCATCAATCATCAATCATCAATCATCACTTATCAATAATCAATCATCAATTATCAATCATCAATCATCAATCATCAATCATCAATCATCAATCTTCAATCATCAATCATCAATCATCAATCATCAATCATCAATCATCAATCATCAATCATCAATCATCAATCATCAATCATCAATCATCAATCCTCAATCCTCAATCATCAATCATCAGCAATCAATCATCAATCATTAATTTGCAATCATCAATCATCAACCATCAATCATCAATCATCAATCGCCAATCATCAAATATCAATCATCAATAATCAAACATCAATCATCTATCATCAATCATCAAGTATCAATCATCAATCTCCAACCATCAATCATCAATCATCAGTTCGCAAACATCAATCATCAACCATCAATCATCAATCATCAATCACCAATTGTCAATCATCAAACATCAATCATCAATCAACAATCATCAATCATCAATCATCAATAATTAATTTGCAATCATCAATCATCAACCATCAATCATCAATCATCAATCATCAATCATCAATCATCAATCATCAATCATCAATCATCAATCATCAATCATCAATCATCAATCATCAATCATCAATCATCAATCATCAATAATCAATAATCAATCATCAATCATCAATCAGCAATCATCAATCATCAATCATCAATCATCAATCATCAATCATCAATCATCAATCATCAATCATCAATCATCAATCATCAATCATCAATCCTCAATCATCAAACATTAACCATCAATCATCAATCATCACTAATCAATCATCAAACATCAATCATCAATCATCAATCATCAATCATTAATAATCAATCATCAATCATCACTCATCAATCATCAATCCTGAATCATTAATCATTACTTTTTAATCATCAATCATCAACCATCAATCATCAATCATCAATCGTCAATCATCAATCATCAAGCATCAATCAACTATCATCAATCAACAATCCTCAATCATCAATCATCAATCGTCGATCATCAATCATCAATCATCAATCATCAATCATCACTCATCAATCATCAATCATCAATAATCAATTATCAATCATCAAACATCAATCATCAATCATCAATAATCAATCATCAATCATCAATCATCAATAATCAATCATCAATCATCAATCATCAATCATCAATCATCAATCATCAATATTCAATCATCTATTATCAATATCAATCATCAAGTATCAATCATCAATCATCAATCAGCAATCATCAATCATCTATCATCAATCATCAATCATCAATCATCAATCATCAATCATCAATCATCAATCATCAATCATCAATCATCAATCATCAATCATCAATCATCAATCATCAATCATCAATCTTCAATCATCAATCATCAATCATCAATCATCGATCATCAACCATCAATCATCAATCATCAATCATCAATCATCAATCATCAGTCCTCAATCATCAATCATCAATCATCAATTATCAATCGGCAATCATCAAGTATCAATCATCAATTATAAATCATAATTAATCAATCATCAATCATCAATCATCAATCATCAATCATCAATCATCACTCATCAATCATCAATCATCAAGCATCACCTATCAATCATCAATCATTAATCCTTAATCATCAATCATCAATCATTAATCATTAATCACCAAATGTCAATCGGCAATCATCAAGTATCAATCATCAATCACCAATCATCAATCATCGATCATCAATCATCAATCATCAATCATCAATCATCAATCATCAATCATCAATCATCGATCATCAATCATTAATCATCAATCATCAATCATCAATCATCAATCATCAATCATCTATCACCAATCATCAATCATCAATCATCGATCATCAACATCAATCATGAATCATCAATCCTCAATCATCAATCATCAGCAATCAATCATCAATCATTAATTTGCAATCATCAATCATCAACCATCAATCATCAATCATCAATCGCGAATCATCAAATATCAATCATCAATAATCAAACATCAATCATCTATCATCAATCATCAAGTATCAATCATCAATCTTCAACCATCAATCATCAATCATCAGTTCGCAAACATCAATCATCAACCATCAATCATCAATCATCAATCACCAATTGTCAATCATCAAACATCAATCATCAATCAACAATCATCAATCATCAATCATCAATCATCAATCATCAATAATTAATTTGCAATCATCAATCATCAATCATCAACCATCAATCATCAATCATCAATCGCCAATCATCAAATATCAATCATAAATCACCAAACATCAATCATCTATCATCAATCATCAATCCTCAATCATCAATCATCAATTATCAATCATCAATCATCAATCATCAATTATCAATCGGCAATCATCAAGTATCAATCATCAATCATCAAACATCAATCATCAATCATCAACCATCAATCATCAATCATCAATCATCAATCATCAATCATCGATATTAATCATCAATCATCAATCATCAAGCATCAATCATCAGTCATCAATCATCAATCATCAATCAACAATCATCAATCATCAATCATCAATCATCAATCATCAATCATCGATCATCAATCATTAATCATCAATCATCAATCATCAATCATCAATAATCAATCATCTATCACCAATCATCAATCATCAATCATCGATCATCAACCATCAATCATCAATCATCAATCATCAATCATCAATTATCAATCATCAATCATCAATCATCAATCATCAATTAGCAATCGGCAATCATCAAGTATCAATCATCAATTATAAATCATAAATCATCAATCATCAATCATCAATCATCAATCATCAATCATCAATCATCAATCATCAATCATCAATCATCAATCATCAATCATCAATCATCAATCATCAATCATCACTCATCAATCATCAATCATCAATCATCACTTATCAATCATCAATCATCAATCATCAATCATCAATCTTCAATCATCAATCATCAACCATCAATCATCAATCATCAATCATCAATCATCAATCATCAATCATCAATCATCAATCATCAATCATCAATCATCAATCATCAATCATCAATCATCAATCATCGATCATCAATCATCAATGATCAATCTTCAATCATCAATCATCAGTCATCAATCATCAATCATCAATCATAAATCCTTAATCATCAATCATCAATCATCAATCATCATTCATCGATCATCAACCATCAATCATCAATCTTCAATCATCAATCATCAATCATCAATCATCAATCATCAATCATCAATCATCAATCATCAATCATCAATCATCAATCATCAATCTTCAATCATCAATCATCAATCATCAATCATCAATCATCAATCATCAATCATCAATCATCAATCATCAAACATCAATCATCAATCATCAATCATCAATCATCGATCATCAAACATCAATGATCAATGATCAATCATCAATCATCAATCATCAATCATCAATCATCAATCATCAATCATCAATCATCAATCATCAATCATCAATCATCAATCATCAATCATCAATCATCAATCAGCAATCATCAATCATCAATCATCAATCATCAATCATCAATCATCAATCATCAATCATCAATCATCAATCATCAATCATCAATCATCAATCATCAATCATCAACCATCAATCATCAATCATCAATCATCAATCATCAATCATCAATCATCAATCATCAAGCATCAATCATCAATCATCAATCATCAATCAACAATCATGAATCATCAATCCTCAATCATCAAACATCAACCATCAATCATCAATTATCACTTATCAATCATCAAACATCAATCATCAATCATCAATCTTCAATTATCGATCATCAATCATCAATCATCAATCATCAATCATCGATCATCAATCATCAATGATCAATCTTCAATCATCAATCATCAGTCATCAATCATCAATCATCAATCATAAATCCTTAATCATCAAGCATCAATCATCAATCATCAATCATCAATCATCAATCATCAATCATCAATCAACAATCATGAATCATCAATCCTCAATCATCAAACATCAACCATCAATCATCAATTATCACTTATCAATCATCAAACATCAATCATCAATCATCAATCTTCAATTATCGATCATCAATCATCAATCATCAATCATCAATCATCGATCATCGATCATCAATCATTAATCATCAATCATCAATCATCAATCATCAATAATCAATCATCTATCACCAATCATCAATCATCAATCATCGATCATCAACCATCAATCATCAATCATCAATCATCAATTATCAATCATCAATCATCAATCATCAATCATCAATTAGCAATCGGCAATCATCAAGTATCAATCATCAATTATAAATCATAAATCATCAATCATCAATCATCAATCATCAATCATCAATCATCAATCATCAATCATCAATCATCAATCATCAATCATCAATCATCAATCATCAATCATCACTCATCAATCATCAATCATCAATCATCACTTATCAATCATCAATCATCAATCATCAATCATCAATCTTCAATCATCAATCATCAACCATCAATCATCAATCATCAATCATCAATCATCAATCATCAATCATCAATCATCAATCATCAATCATCAATCATCAATCATCAATCATCAATCATCAATCATCAATCATCGATCATCAATCATCAATGATCAATCTTCAATCATCAATCATCAGTCATCAATCATCAATCATCAATCATAAATCCTTAATCATCAATCATCAATCATCAATCATCATTCATCGATCATCAACCATCAATCATCAATCTTCAATCATCAATCATCAATCATCAATCATCAATCATCAATCATCAATCATCAATCATCAATCATCAATCATCAGTCATCAATCATCAATCATCAATCAACAATCATCAATCATCAATCATCAATCATCAATCATCAAACATCAATCATCGATCATCAATCATCAATCATCAATCATCAATCATCAATATTCAATCATCAATCATCAATCATAAATCAGCAATCATCAATCATCAATCATCAATCATCAATCATCAATCATCAATGATCAATCATCAATCATCAATCATCAATCATCAATAATTAATCATCAATCATCAATCATCAATCATCAATCATCAATCATCAATCATCAATCATCAATCATCAATCATCAATCATCAATCATCAATCATCAAGCATCAATCATCAATCATCAATCATCAATCAACAATCATGAATCATCAATCCTCAATCATCAAACATCAACCATCAATCATCAATTATCACTTATCAATCATCAAACATCAATCATCAATCATCAATCTTCAATTATCGATCATCAATCATCAATCATCAATCATCAATCATCAATCATCAATCATCAATCATCAATCATCAATCATCAATCATCAATCAGCAATCATCAATCATCAATCATCAATCATCAATCATCAATCATCAATCATCAATCATCAATCATAAATCATCAATCATCAATCATCAATCATCAATCATCAATCATCAATCATCAATCATCAATCATCAATCATCAATCATCAATCATCAATCATCAATCATCAATCATCAATCATCAATCATCAAGCATCAATCATCAATCATCAATCATCAATCAACAATCATGAATCATCAATCCTCAATCATCAAACATCAACCATCAATCATCAATTATCACTTATCAATCATCAAACATCAATCATCAATCATCAATCTTCAATTATCGATCATCAATCATCAATCATCAATCATCAATCATCGATCATCGATCATCAATCATTAATCATCAATCATCAATCATCAATAATCAATCATCTATCACCAATCATCAATCATCAATCATCGATCATCAACCATCAATCATCAATCATCAATCATCAATCATCAATTATCAATCATCAATCATCAATCATCAATCATCAATTAGCAATCGGCAATCATCAAGTATCAATCATCAATTATAAATCATAAATCATCAATCATCAATCATCAATCATCAATCATCAATCATCAATCATCAATCATCAATCATCAATCATCAATCATCAATCATCAATCATCAATCATCACTCATCAATCATCAATCATCAATCATCACTTATCAATCATCAATCATCAATCATCAATCATCAATCTTCAATCATCAATCATCAACCATCAATCATCAATCATCAATCATCAATCATCAATCATCAATCATCAATCATCAATCATCAATCATCAATCATCAATCATCAATCATCGATCATCAATCATCAATGATCAATCTTCAATCATCAATCATCAGTCATCAATCATCAATCATCAATCATAAATCCTTAATCATCAATCATCAATCATCAATCATCATTCATCGATCATCAACCATCAATCATCAATCTTCAATCATCAATCATCAATCATCAATCATCAATCATCAATCATCAATCATCAATCATCAATCATCAGTCATCAATCATCAATCATCAATCAACAATCATCAATCATCAATCATCAATCATCAATCATCAAACATCAATCATCGATCATCAATCATCAATCATCAATCATCAATCATCAATATTCAATCATCAATCATCAATCATAAATCAGCAATCATCAATCATCAATCATCAATCATCAATCATCAATCATCAATGATCAATCATCAATCATCAATCATCAATCATCAATAATTAATCATCAATCATCAATCATCAATCATCAATCATCAATCATCAATCATCAATCATCAATCATCAATCATCAATCATCAATCATCAATCATCAATCATCAATCATCAATCATCAATCATCAATCATCAATCATCAAGCATCAATCATCAATCATCAATCATCAATCAACAATCATGAATCATCAATCCTCAATCATCAAACATCAACCATCAATCATCAATTATCACTTATCAATCATCAAACATCAATCATCAATCATCAATCTTCAATTATCGATCATCAATCATCAATCATCAATCATCAGTCATCAATCCTCAATCATCAATCAACAATCATTAATCATCAATCATCAATCATCAATCATCAATCATCAATTATCAATCATCAATCATCAATCATCAATCATCAATCATCAATCATCAATCATCAATCATCAATCATCAATCATCAATCATCAATCATCAATCATCAATCATCAATCATCAATCATCAATCATCAATCATCAATCATCAATCATCATTCGTCAATCATCAATCATCAATCATCAATCATCAATCATCAATCATCAATCATCACTCATAAATCATCAGTCATCAATCATCAATCATCAATCAACAATCATCAATCATCAATCATCATTCATCAATCATCAATCATCAATCATCAATCATCAATCATCGATCATCAATCATCAATCATCAATCATCAATTATCAATCATCAAGCATCAATCATCAATCATCAATATTCAATCATCAATCATCAATAATCAATCATCAATCATCAATCAGCAATCAGCAATCATCAATCATCAATCATCAATCATCAATCATCAATCATCAATCATCAAACATCAAACATCAATCATCAATTATCAATCATCAATCATCAATAATCAATAATCAATCATCAATCATCAATCATCAATCATCAATCATCAATCATCAATCATCAATCATCAATCATCAATCATCAATCATCAATCATCAATCATCAATCATCAATCATCAATCATCAATCATCAATCATCAATCATCAATCATCAATCATGATCATCAATCATCGATCATCAACCATCAATCATCAATCCTCAATCATCAATCATCAATCGTCAGTCATCAATCATCAATTTTCAATCATCAATCATCAATCATCAATCATAAATTTTCAATCGGCAATCATCAAGTATCAATCATCAATTATAAATCATAAATCATCAATCATCAATCATCAATCATCAATCATCACTCATCAATCATCAATCATCAATCATCACTTATCAATTATCAATCATCAATTATCAATCATCAATCATCAATCATCAATCATCAATCATCAATCATCAATCATCAATCTTCAATCATCAATCATCAATCATCAATCATCAGTCATCAATCATCAATCATCAATCATCAATCATCAATCATCAATCATCAATTATTAATCATCAATCATCAAACATCAAGCATCAATCATCAATCATCAATCATCAACATCAATCATGAATCATCAATCCTCAATCATCAATCATCAGCAATCAATCATCAATCATTAATTTGCAATCATCAATCATCAACCATCAATCATCAATCATCAATCGCCAATCATCAAATATCAATCATCAATAATCAAACATCAATCATCTATCATCAATCATCAAGTATCAATCATCATTCTTCAACCATCAATCATCAATCATCAGTTCGCAAACATCAATCATCAACCATCAATCATCAATCACCAATTGTCAATCATCAAACATCAATCATCAATCAACAATCATCAATCATCAATCATCAATAATTAATTTGCAATCATCAATCATCACTCATCAACCATCAATCATCAATCATCAATCGCCAATCATCAAATATCAATCATAAATCACCAAACATCAATCATCTATCATCAATCATCAATCATCAATCCTCAATCATCAATCATCAATTATCAATCATCAATCTTCAATCATCAATTATCAATCGGCAATCATCAAGTATCAATCATCAATCATCAAACATCAATCATCAATCATCAACCATCAATCCTCAATCATCAATCATCAATCATCAATCATCTATTATCAATATCAATCATCAAGTATCAATCATCAATCATCAATCATCAATCATCAATCATCACTCATCAATCATCAATCATCAATCATCAATCATCAATCATCAATCATCAATCATCAATCATCAATCATCAATCATCAATCATCAATCATCAATCATCAATCATCAATCATCAATCATCAATCATTAATCATCAATCATCAATCATCAATCATCAATATTCAATCATCAATCATCAATCATCAAGCATCAATCATCAATCATCAATCATCAATCATCAATCATCAATCATAAGTCATCAATCCTCAATCATCAAACATCAACCATCAATCATCAATAATCAATCATCAAACATCAATCATCAATCATCAATAATCAATCATCAATTATCAGTCATTAATCATCAATCATCAATCATCACTCATCAATCATCAATCATCAATCATCAATCATCAATCACTAATCATTACTTTTTAATCATCAACCATCAACCATCAATCATCAATCATCAATCGTCAATCATCAATCATCAATCATCAAGCATCAATCAACTATCATCAATCAACAATCCTCAATCATCAATCATCAACCGTCGATCATCAATCATCAATCATCAATCATCAATCATCAGTCATCAATCATCAATCATCAATAATCAATCATCAGTCATCAAACATCAATCATCAATCATCAATCATCAATCATCAATCATCAATCATCAATCATCAATCATCAATCATCAATCATCAATCATCAATCATCAATCATCAATCATCAATCATCAATCATCAATCATCAATCATCAATCATCAATCATCAATCATCAATCATCAATCATCAATCATCGATCATCAACCATCAATCATCAATCATCAATCATCAATCATCAATCATCAATCATCAATCATCAATCATCAATCATCAATCATCAATCATCAATCATCAATCATCAATCATCAATCATCGATCATCAACCATCAATCGTCAATCATCAATCATCAATCATCAGTCATCAATCATCAATTTTCAATCATCAATCATCACTCATCAATCATAAATTTACAATCGGCAATCATCAAGTATCAATCATCAATTATAAATCATAAATCATCAATCATCAATCATCAATCATCACTCATCAATCATCAATCATCAATCATCACTTATCAATCATCAATCATCAATCATCAATCATCAATCATCAATCATCAATCTTCAATCATCAATCATCAATCATCAATCATCAATCATCAATCATCAATCATCAATCATCAATCATCAATCATCAATCATCAATCATCAATCATCAATAATCAATCACCAATCATTAATCATCAATCATCAAACATCAATCATCAATCATCAATCATCAATCATCAACATCAATCATGAATCATGAATCCTCAATCATCAATCATCAGCAATCAATCATCAATCATTAATTTGCAATCATCAATCATCAACCATCAATCATCAATAATCAATCATCAATCATCAAATATCAATCATCAATAATCAAACATCAATCATCTATCATCAATCATCAAGTATCAATCATCTATCTTCAACCATCAATCATCAATCATCAGTTCGCAAACATCAATCATCAACCATCAATCATCAATCATCAATCACCAATTGTCAATCATCAAACATCAATCATCAATCAACAATCATCAATCATCAATCATCAATAATTAATTTGCAATCATCAATCATCAATCATCAACCATCAATCATCAATCATCAATCGCCAATCATCAATCATCAATTATCAATCGGCAATCATCAAGTATCAATCATCAATCATCAAACATCAATCATCAATCATCAACCATCAATCCTCAATCATCAATCATCAATCATCAATTATCAATATCAATCATCAAGTATCAATCATCAATCATCAATCATCAATCATCAATTATCAATCATCAATCATCAATCATCAATCATCAATCATCAATCATCAATCATCAATCATCAATCATCAATCATCAATCATCAATCATCAATCATCAATCATCAATCATCAATCATCAGTCATCAATCATCAATCATCAATCATCAATCATCAATCATCAATCATCAATCATCAATCATCAATCATCAATCATCAATCATCAATCATCAATCATCAATCATCTATCATCAATCATCAATCATCAATCATCAATCATCAATCATCAATCATCAAGCATCAATCATCAATCATCAACCATCAATCATCAATCATGAATCATCAATCCTCAATCATCAAACATCAACCATCAATCATCAATCATCACTAATCAATCATCAAACATCAATCATCAATCATCAATCATCAATCATCAATCATTAATTATCAATCATCAATCATCACTCATCAATCATCAATCATCAATCATTAATCATTACTTTTCAATCTTCAATCATCAACCATCAATCATCAATCATCAATCGTCAATCATCAATCATCAATCATCAAGCATCAATCAACTATCATCAATCAACAATCCTCAATCTTCAATCATCAATCGTCGATCATCAATCATCAATCATCAATCATCAGTCATCAATTATCAATCATCAATAATCAATCATCAATCATCAATCATCAATCATTAATTATCAATCATCACTCATCAATCATCAATCATTAATTTTCAATTATCAATCATCAATCATTAATTTGCAATCATCAATCATCAACCATCAATTATCAAACATCAATCAATAATTTCTAATCATCAAATATCAATCATCAATCATCAATCATCAATCATCAATCATCAATCATCAATCATCAATCATCAATCATCAATCATCAATCATCAATCATCGATCATCAATCATCAATCATCAATCATCAATCATCAATCATCAATCATCAATCATCAATCATCAATCATCAATCATCAATCATCAATCATCAATCATCAATCATCAATCATCGATCATCAACCATCAATCGTCAATCATCAATCATCAATCATCAGTCATCAATCATCAATTTTCAATCATCAATCATCACTCATCAATCATAAATTTACAATCGGCAATCATCAAGTATCAATCATCAATTATAAATCATAAATCATCAATCATCAATCATCAATCATCACTCATCAATCATCAATCATCAATCATCACTTATCAATCATCAATCATCAATCATCAATCATCAATCATCAATCATCAATCTTCAATCATCAATCATCAATCATCAATCATCAATCATCAATCATCAATCATCAATCATCAATCACCAATCATTAATCATCAATCATCAACAATCAATCATCAATCATAAACCATCAATCATCAGTTTGCAATCATCAATCATCAAACATCAATCATCAATCATCAATCATCAATCATCAATCATCAATCATCAATCATCAATCATCAATCATCAATCATCAATCATCAATCATCAATCATCAATTATCAATCATCACTCCTCAATCATCAATCATCAATCATAAATTCTCAAACATCAATCATCAACCATCAATCATCAATCATCAATCGTCAATCATCAATCATCAATCATCAATCAGCAATCATCTATCATCAATCATCAATTATCTATCATCAATCAACAATCCTCAATCCAAAATCATCAATCATCGATATTCAATCATCAATCATCAATCATCAGTCATAAATCATCAATCATCAATAATCAATCATCAATTATAAATCATCACTCATCAATCATCAATCATTAATTTTCAATTATCAATCATCAATCATTAATTTGCAATCATCAATGATCAACATTATATTATCAATCATCAATCATCAATCGCTGATCATCAAATATCAATCATCAAACATCAATCATCAATCGTCAATCATGAACCATCAATCCTGAATCATCAATCATCAACCATCAATCATCAATCATCAATCATTAATTTGCAATCATCAATCATCAATCATCAATCATAAATTATCAATCATCAATCATCAATCATCAATCATCAATCATCAATCATCAATCATCAATCATCAATCATCAATCATCAATCATCAATCATCAATCATCAATCATCAAGCATCAAGCATCTATCATCAATCATCATTCCTTAATCATCAACCATCAATCACCAATCATCGATCATCAATCATCAATCATCAATCATCAATCATCAATCACCAATCATCAGTCATCAGTCATCAATTATCAATCATCAATCATCAATAATCAATCATCAATCAGCAATCATCAATTATCAATCATCAATCATCAATCATCACTAATCAATCATCAATAATCAAACATCAATCATCAATCATCAATCATCAATTATCAATCAACAATCATCAATCATCAATCATCAATCATCAATCATCAAGCATCAATCATCAATCATCAATCATCGATCATCAATCATCAATCATCAATCATCAATCATGAATCATGAATCATCAATCATCAATTTTCAATCATCAATCATCAATCATCAATCATCAATCATCACTCATCAATCATTAATTTCTAATCATCAAATATCAATCATCAATCATCAATCATCAATCATCAATCATCAATCAACAATCATCAATCATCAATCATCAATCATCAATCATCAATCATCAATCATCAAGCATCAATCATCAATCATCGATCATCAATCATCAATCATCAATCATCAATCATGAATAATGAATCATCAATCATCAATCTTCAATCATCAATCATCAATCATCAATCATCAATCATCACTCATCAATCATTAATTTGCAATCATCAATCATCAACAATTAATCATCAATCATCAATCATTAATCATCAATCATCAATCATCAATCATCAATTATCAATTGTCAATCATCAAACATCTATCATCAATCATCAATCATCAATCATCAATCATCAACCATCAATCTTCAATCATCAATCATCAATCATCAGTCATCAATCATCAATTTTCAATCATCAATCATCACTCATCAATCATAAATTTACAATCGGCAATCATCAAGTATCAATCATCAATTATAAATCATAAATCATCAATCATCAATCATCAATCATCACTCATCAATCATCAATCATCAATCATCACTTATCAATCATCAATCATCAATCATCAATCATCAATCTTCAATCATCAATCATCAATCATCAATCATCAATCATCAATCATCAATCATCAATCGTCAATCATCAATCATCAATCATCAATCATCAATCATCAATCATCAATTATCAATCACCAATCATTAATCATCAATCATCAAACATCAATCATCAATCATCAATCATCAATCATCAATCATCAATCATCAATAATCAATCACCAATCATTAATCATCAATCATCAAACATCAAGCATCAATCATCAATCATCAATCATCAATCATCAACATCAATCATGAATCATGAATCCTCAATCATCAATCATCAGCAATCAATCATCAATCATTAATTTGCAATCATCAATCATCAACCATCAATCATCAATAATCAATCATCAATCATCAAATATCAATCATCAATAATCAAACATCAATCATCTATCATCAATCATCAAGTATCAATCATCTATCTTCAACCATCAATCATCAATCATCAATCATCAATCATCAATCATCAATCATCAATCATCAATCATCAATCACCAATTGTCAATCATCAAACATCAATCATCAATCAACAATCATCAATCATCAATCATCAATAATTAATTTGCAATCATCAATCATCAATCATCAACCATCAATCATCAATCATCAATCGCCAATCATCAAATATCAATCATAAATCACCAAACATCAATCATCTATCATCAATTATCAATCATCAATCATCAATCCTCAATCATCAATCATCAATTATCAATCATCAATCATCAATTATCAATCGGCAATCATCAAGTATCAATCATCAATCATCAAACATCAATCATCAATCATCAAACATCAATCCTCAATCATCAATCATCAATCATCAATTATCAATATCAATCATCAAGTATCAATCATCAATCATCAATCATCAATCGTCAATTATCAATCATCAATCATCAATCATCAATCATCAATCATCAATCATCAATCATCAATCATCAATCATCAATCATCAATCATCAATCATCAATCATCAATCATCAATCATCAATCATCAATCATCAATCATCAGTCATCAATCATCAATCATCAATCATCAATCATCAATCATCAATCATCAATCATCAATCATCAATCATCAATCATCAATCATCAATCATCAATCATCAATCATCAATCATCAGTCATCAATCATCAATCATCAAGCATCAATCATCAATCATCAACCATCAATCATCAATCATGAATCATCAATCCTCAATCATCAAACATCAACCATCAATCATCAATCATCACTAATCAATAATCAAACATCAATCATCAATCATCAATCATCAATCATCAATCATTAATTATCAATCATCAATCATCAATCATCAATCATCAATCATCAATCATCAATCATCAGTCATCAATCATCAATCATCAATCATCAATCATCAATCAACAATCATCAATCATCAATCATCAATAATTAATTTGCAATCATCAATCATCAATCATCAACCATCAATCATCAATCATCAATCGCCAATCATCAAATATCAATCATAAATCACCAAACATCAATCATCTATCATCAATCATCAATCATCAATCATCAATCCTCAATCATCAATCATCAATTATCAATCATCAATCATCAATTATCAATCGGCAATCATCAAGTATCAATCATCAATCATCAAACATCAATCATCAATCATCAACCATCAATCCTCAATCATCAATCATCAATCATCAATTATCAATATCAATCATCAAGTATCAATCATCAATCATCAATCATCAATCATCAATTATCAATCATCAATCATCAATCATCAATCATCAATCATCAATCATCAATCATCAATCATCAATCATCAATCATCAATCATCAATCATCAATCATCAGTCATCAATCATCAATCATCAATCATCAATCATCAATCATCAATCATCAATCATCAATCATCAATCATCAATCATCAATCATCAATCATCAATCATCAAGCATCAATCATCAATCATCAACCATCAATCATCAATCATGAATCATCAATCCTCAATCATCAAACATCAACCATCAATCATCAATCATCACTAATCAATCATCAAACATCAATCATCAATCATCAATCATCAATCATCAATCATTAAATATCAATCATCAATCATCAAACATCAACCATCAATCATCAATCATCACTAATCAATCATCAAACATCAATCATCAACCATCAATCATCAATCATCAATCGTCAATCATCAATCATCAATCATCAAGCATCAATCAACTATCATCAATCA
The DNA here is from genome assembly GCA_954870665.1 of Stratiomys singularior. Classification (NCBI taxonomy): domain Eukaryota; kingdom Metazoa; phylum Arthropoda; class Insecta; order Diptera; family Stratiomyidae; genus Stratiomys; species Stratiomys singularior. The sequence goes on from CATOZT010000243.1 coordinate 34,855, forward strand.
ACAATCCTCAATCTTCAATCATCAATCGTCGATCATCAATCATCAATCATCAATCATCAGTCATCAATTATCAATCATCAATAATCAATCATCAATCATCAATCATTAATTATCAATCATCACTCATCAATCATCAATCATTAATTTTCAATTATCAATCATCAATCATTAATTTGCAATCATCAATCATCAACCATCAATTATCAAACATCAATCAATAATTTCTAATCATCAAATATCAATCATCAATCATCAATCATCAATCGTCAATCATGAATCATCAGTCCTGATTCATCAATCATCAAGAATCAATCATCAATCATAAACCATCAATCATCAGTTTGCAATCGTCAATCATCAAACATCAATCATCAATCATCAATCATCAATCAGCAATCATCAATCATCAATTATCAATCATCACTCCTCAATCATCAATCATCAATCATAAATTCTCAAACATCAATCATCAACCATCAATCATCAATCATCAATCGTCAATCATCAATCATCAATCATCAATCAGCAATCATCTATCATCAATCATCAATTATCTATCATCAATCAACAATCCTCAATCCAAAATCATCAATCATCGATATTCAATCATCAATCATCAATCATCAGTCATACATCATCAATCATCAATAATCAATCATCAATTATAAATCATCACTCATCAATCATCAATCATTAATTTTCAATTATCAATCATCAATCATTAATTTGCAATCATCAATGATCAACATTATATTATCAATCATCAATCATCAATCGCTGATCATCAAATATCAATCATCAAATATCAATCATCAATCGTCAATCATGAACCATCAATCCTGAATCATCAATCATCAACCATCAATCATCAATCATCAATCATTAATTTGCAATCATCAATCATCAATCATAAATTATCAATCATCAATCATCAATCATCAATCATCAATCATCAATCATCAATCATCAATCATCAATCATCAATCATCAATCATCAATCATCAATCATCAAGCATCAAGCATCTATCATCAATCATCATTCCTTAATCATCAACCATCAATCACCAATCATCGATCATCAATCATCAATCATCAATCATCAATCATCAATCACCAATCATCAGTCATCAGTCATCAATTATCAATCATCAATCATCAATAATCAATCATCAATCAGCAATCATCAATTATCAATCATCAATCATCAATCATCAATCATCACTAATCAATCATCAATAATCAAACATCAATCATCAATCATCAATCATCAATTATCAATCAACAATCATCAATCATCAATCATCAATCATCAATCATCAATCATCAATCATCAAGCATCAATCATCAATCATCAATCATCGATCATCAATCATCAATCATCAATCATCAATAATGAATCATGAATCATCAATCATCAATCATCAATCTTCAATCATCAATCATCAATCATCAATCATCAATCATCAATCATCACTCATCAATCATTAATTTCTAATCATCAAATATCAATCATCAATCATCAATCATCAATCATCAATCATCAATCAACAATCATCAATCATCAATCATCAATCATCAAGCATCAATCATCAATCATCGATCATCAATCATCAATCATCAATCATCAATCATCAATCATGAATAATGAATCATCAATCATCAATCTACAATCATCAATCATCAATCATCAATCATCAATCATCAATCATCACTCATCAATCATTAATTTGCAATCATCAATCATCAACAATTAATCATCAATCATCAATCATTAATCATCAATCATCAATCATCAATCATCAATTATCAATTGTCAATCATCAAACATCTATCATCAATCATCAATCATCAATCATCAACCATCAATCGTCAATCATCAATCATCAATCATCAGTCATCAATCATCAATTTTCAATCATCAATCATCACTCATCAATCATAAATTTACAATCGGCAATCATCAAGTATCAATCATCAATTATAAATCATAAATCATCAATCATCAATCATCAATCATCAATCATCAATCATCAATCATCAATCATCACTTATCAATCATCAATCATCAATCATCAATCATCAGTCATCAATCATCAATCTTCAATCATCAATCATCAATCATCAATCATCAATCATCAATCATCAATCATCAATCATCAATCATCAATCATCAATCATCAATCATCAATCATCAATCATCAATCATCAATCATCAATCATCAATCATCAATCATCAATAATCAATCACCAATCATTAATCATCAATCATCAAACATCAATCATCAATCATCAATCATCAATCATCAATCATCAATCATCAATCATCAATAATCAATCACCAATCATTAATCATCAATCATCAAACATCAAGCATCAATCATCAATCATCAACATCAATCATGAATCATGAATCCTCAATCATCAATCATCAGCAATCAATCATCAATCATTAATTTGCAATCATCAATCATCAACCATCAATCATCAATAATCAATCATCAATCATCAAATATCAATCATCAATAATCAAACATCAATCATCTATCATCAATCATCAAGTATCAATCATCTATCTTCAACCATCAATCATCAATCATCAGTTCGCAAACATCAATCATCAACCATCAATCATCAATCATCAATCACCAATTGTCAATCATCAAACATCAATCATCAATCAACAATCATCAATCATCAATCATCAATAATTAATTTGCAATCATCAATCATCAATCATCAACCATCAATCATCAATCATCAATCGCCAATCATCAAATATCAATCATAAATCACCAAACATCAATCATCTATCATCAATCATCAATCATCAATCATCAATCCTCAATCATCAATCATCAATTATCAATCATCAATCATCAATTATCAATCGGCAATCATCAAGTATCAATCATCAATCATCAAACATCAATCATCAATCATCAAACATCAATCCTCAATCATCAATCATCAATCATCAATTATCAATATCAATCATCAAGTATCAATCATCAATCATCAATCATCAATCATCAATTATCAATCATCAATCATCAATCATCAATCATCAATCATCAATCATCAATCATCAATCATCAATCATCAATCATCAATCATCAATCATCAATCATCAATCATCAGTCATCAATCATCAATCATCAATCATCAATCATCAATCATCAATCATCAATCATCAATCATCAATCATCAATCATCAATCATCAATCATCAATCATCAATCATCAATCATCAATCATCAATCATCAAGCATCAATTATCAATCATCAACCATCAATCATCAATCATGAATCATCAATCCTCAATCATCAAACATCAACCATCAATCATCAATCATCACTAATCAATCATCAAACATCAATCATCAATCATCAATCATCAATAATCAATCTTTAATTATCAATCATCAATCATCACTCATCAATCATCAATCATCAATCATTAATCATTACTTTTCAATCTTCAATCATCAACCATCAATCATCAATCATCAATCGTCAATCATCAATCATCAATCATCAAGCATCAATCAACTATCATCAATCAACAATCCTCAATCTTCAATCATCAATCGTCGATCATCAATCATCAATCATCAATCATCAGTCATCAATTATCAATCATCAATAATCAATCATCAATCATCAATCATTAATTATCAATCATCACTCATCAATCATCAATCATTAATTTTCAATTATCAATCATCAATCATTAATTTGCAATCATCAATCATCAACCATCAATTATCAAACATCAATCAATAATTTCTAATCATCAAATATCAATCATCAATCATCAATCATCAATCGTCAATCATGAATCATCAGTCCTGATTCATCAATCATCAACAATCAATCATCAATCATAAAGCATCAATCATCAGTTTGCAATCATCAATCATCAAACATCAATCATCAATCATCAATCATCAATCATCAATCATCAATCATCAATAATCAATCATCAATCATCAATCATCAATTATCAATCATCACTCCTCAATCATCAATCATCAATCATAAATTCTCAAACATCAATCATCAACCATCAATCATCATTCATCAATCGTCAATCATCAATCATCAATCATCAATCAGCAATCATCTATCATCAATCATCAATTATCTATCATCAATCAACAATCCTCAATCCAAAATCATCAATCATCGATATTCAATCATCAATCATCAATCATCAGTCATAAATCATCAATCATCAATAATCAATCATCAATTATAAATCATCACTCATCAATCATCAATCATTAATTTTCAATTATCAATCATCAATCATTAATTTGCAATCATCAATGATCAACATTATATTATCAATCATCAATCATCACTCGCTGATCATCAAATATCAATCATCAAACATCAATCATCAATCGTCAATCATGAACCATCAATCCTGAATCATCAATCATCAACCATCAATCATCAATCATCAATCATTAATTTGCAATCATCAATCATCAATCATCAATCATAAATTATCAATCATCAATCATCAATCATCAATCATCAATCATCAATCATCAATCATCAATCATCAATCATCAATCATCAATCATCAATCATCAATCATCAATCATCAATCATCAATCATCAATCATCAAGCATCAAGCATCTATCATCAATCATCATTCCTTAATCATCAACCATCAATCACCAATCATCGATCATCAATCATCAATCATCAATCATCAATCATCAATCATCAATCACCAATCATCAGTCATCAGTCATCAATTATCAATCATCAATCATCAATAATCAATCATCAATCAGCAATCATCAATTATCAATCATCAATCATCAATCATCAATCATCACTAATCAATCATCAATAATCAAACATCAATCATCAATCATCAATCATCAATTATCAATCAACAATCATCAATTATCAATCATCAATCATCAATCATCAAGCATCAATCATCAATCATCAATCATCGATCATCAATCATCAATCATCAATCATCAATCATCAATCATGAATCATGAATCATCAATCATCAATCTTCAATCATCAATCATCAATCATCAATCATCACTCATCAATCATTAATTTCTAATCATCAAATATCAATCATCAATCATCAATCATCAATCATCAATCATCAATCATCAATCAACAATCATCAATCATCAATCATCAATCATCAATCATCAATCATCAATCATCAAGCATCAATCATCAATCATCGATCATCAATCATCAATCATCAATCATCAATAATAAATAATGAATCATCAATCATCAATCTTCAATCATCAATCATCAATCATCAATCATCAATCATCAATCATCAATCATCACTCATCAATCATTAATTTGCAATCATCAATCATCAACAATTAATCATCAATCATCAATCATTAATCATCAATCATCAATCATCAATCATCAATTATCAATTGTCAATCATCAAACATCTATCATCAATCATCAATCATCAATCATCAATCATCAATCATCAATCATCAATCATCAATCATCAATCATCAATCATCAATCATCAATCATCAGTCATCAATCATCACTCACCAATCATCAATCATCAATCATTAATTTTCAATCATCAATCAGCAACCATCAATCATCAATCATCAATTATCAACCATCAATCATCAATCATCAATCATCAATCATCAATCATCAATCATCAATCATCAATCATCAATCATCAATCATCAATCATCAATCATCAAGCATCAAGCATCTATCATCAATCATCATTCCTTAATCACCAACCATCAATCACCAATCATCGATCATCAATCATCAATCATCAATCATCAATCATCAATCATTAATCACCAATCATCAGTCATCAGTCATCAATTATCAATCATCAATCATCAATAATCAATCATCAATCAGCAATCATCAATTATCAATCATCAATCATCAATGATCGATCTTCAATCACCAATCATCAATCATCAATCATCAATCAGCAATCATCAATCATCAATCATCAATCATCAATCATCAATCATCAATCATCAATCATCAATCATCAATCATCTATCATCAATCATCAATCATCAATCATCAATCATCAATAAACAATCATCAATCATGAATCATCAATCATCAATCATTGATTTGCAATCATCAATCACCAACCATCAATCAACAATCATCAATCATCAATCATCAATAATAAATCATCAATCAGCAATCATCCATCATCAATCATCAATCATCAATCATCAATCATCAATCATCAATCATCAATCATCAATCATCAATCATCAATCATCAATCATCAATCATCAATCATCAATCATCAATCATCAATCATCAATCATCAAGCATCAATCATTAATCATCAATCATCGATCATCAATCATCAATCATCAATCATCAATCATGAATCATCAATCATCAATCATCAATCATCAATCATCAACCATCAATCATCAATCATAAATCATCACTCATCAATCATTAATTTGCAATCATCAATCATCAACCATTAATCATCAATCATCAATCATAAATCATTAATCATCAATCATCAATCATCAATCATCAATCATCAATCGTCAATCATCAAACATCAATCATCAATCATCAATCATCAATCAGCACTCATCAATCATCAATCATCAATTATTAATTTTCAATCATCAATCATCAACCATCAATCATCAATCATCAATCGTCAATCATCAATCATCAATCATCAATCATCAATCATCAATCATCAATCATCAATCATCAATCATCAATCATCAAGCATCAAGCATCTATCATGAATCATCAATCCTTAATCATCAACCATCAATCATCAATCATCGATCATCAATCATCAATCATCAATCATCAAACATCAATCGTCAATTTACAATCATCAACCTTCAACCATCAATCATCAATCATTAATCATCAATCAGCAATCATCAATCATCAATCATCAATCATCAATCATCAATCATCAATCATCAATCATCAATCATCAATCATCAATCATCAATCATCAATCACCAATCATCAATCATCAATCATCAATCATCAATAATCAATCATCAATCATCAATCATTAATCAAAAATCATCAATCATCAATAATCAATTCACAACCATGAATCATCCATTAGATATCATCAATGATCAATTATCGATTATCAATCATCAATCAGCAATCATCAATCATAAATCATCCATCATAAATCATCAATCATCAATCATCAATCATCAATCATCAATCATCAATCATCAATCATCAATCATCAATCATCAATCATAAATCATCAATCATCAATCATCAATCATCAATCATCAATCATCAATCATCAATCATCAGTCATCAATCATCAACCATCAATCATCAATCATTAATCATCAATCATCAATCATCAATCGTCAATCATCAATCATCAATCATCAATCATCAATCATCAATCATCAATCATCAATCATCAATCATCAATCCTCAATCAACAATCATCAATCTTCAATCATCAATTCACAACCATGAATCATCCATTAGATATCATCAATGATCAATTATCGATCATCAATCATCAATCAGCAATCATCAATCATAAATCATCCATCATAAATCATCAATCATCAATCATCAATCATCAATCATCAATCATCAATCATCAATCATCAATCATCAATCATCAATCATCAATCCTCAATCAACAATCATCAATCTTCAATCATCAATTCACAACCATGAATCATCCATTAGATGTCATTAATGATCAATTATCAATCATCAATCATCAATCAGCAATCATCAATCATCAATCATCAATCATCAATCATCAATCATCAATCATCAATCATCAATCATCAATCATCAATCATCAATCATCAATCATCAATCATCAATCATCAATCATCAATCATCAATCAGCAATCATCAATCATCAATCATCAATCCTCAATCAACAATCATCAATTCACAACCATGAATCATCCATTAGATATCATCAATGATCAATTATCGATCATCAATCATCAATCAGCAATCATCAATCATAAATCATCCATCATAAATCATCAATCATCAATCATCAATCATCAATCATCAATCATCAATCATCAATCATCAATCATCAATCATCAATCATCAATCATCAATCATCAATCATCAATCATAAATCATCAATCATCAATCATCAATCATCAATCATCAATCATCAATCATCAATCATCAGTCATCAATCATCAACCATCAATCATCAATCATCAATCATCAATCATCAATCATCAATCGTCAATCATCAATCATCAATCATCAATCGTCAATCATCAATCATCAATCATCAATCATCAATCATCAATCATCAATCATCAATCATCAATCAGCAATCATCAATCATCTATCATCAATCATCAATCATCAATCATCAATCATCAATCATCAATCACCAATCATCATTCATCAATCATCAATCATCAATCATCAATCATCAATCACCATTCATCAATCATCAATCATCAATCATCAATCATCAATCATCAATCATCAATCATCAATCATCAATCATCAATCATCAATCATCAATCATCAATCATCAATCAACAATAATCAATAATCAATCATCAATCATCAATCATCAATCATCAATCATCAATTATCAATCAGCAATCATCTAGTATCAATCATAAATCATAAATCATCAATCATCAATCATCAATCATCAATCACCAATCATCATTCATCAATCATCAATCATCAATCATCAATCATCAATCACCATTCATCAATCATCAATCATCAATCATCAATCATCAATCATCAATCATCAATCATCAATCATCAATTCACAACCATGAATCATCCATTAGATATCATCAATGATCAATTATCGATCATCAATCATCATTCAGCAATCATGAATCATCAATCATCAATCATCAATCATCAATCATCAATTATCAATCATCAATCATCTATCATCAATCATCAATCATCAACCATCAATCATCAATTTGCAATCTTCAACCATCAATCATCAATATTCAAGTATCAGTCATCAATCATAATTCATCAATCATCAATCATCAATCATCAATCATCAATCATCAATCATCAATCATCAATCATCAAACATCAATCACCAATCATCAATCATCAATCATCAATTATCATTCAGCAATCATCAAGTATCAATCATAACTCTAAAATCATCAATCATCAATAATCAAACATCAATCATCAATCACCAATCATCAATCATCAATCATCAATCATCAATCATCAATCATCAATCATCAATCATCAATCATCAATCATCAATCATGAATAATCAATCATCAATCCTCAATCATCAACCATTAATCGTCAATCATCAATCATCAATCATCAATTAGCCATCATCAATCATCAATCATCGATCATCAATCATCAATCATCAATTGTCCATCCTCTATTATAACTAATCAACCATTTATCATCAATCATCAATCATCAATCATCAATCGTCAATCATCAACCATCAATCATCAATCATCCATCATCAATCAACAATCATCAATCATCAATTCACAACCATGAATCATCCATTAGATATCATCAATGATCAATTATCGATCATCAATCATCATTCAGCAATCATGAATCATCAATCATCAATCATTAATCCTCAATCATCAACCATCAATCATCGGTCATCAATCATCAATTATGAATCATTGATCGTCCAACCTCAATCATCACTCATCAACCATTAATCAACAATCATCAATCAGCATTAATCAATCATCAATCATCAATCATCAACCATCAATCATAAATTCGTGATCATCAATCTTGAACCATTAATCATCAATCATCAATCATCAATCATCAATGATCGATCATCAATCGTCAATCATCAACCATCAATCATCAATCATCAATCATCAAACATCATTCACCAATCATGAATCATCAGTCATCAATCATCAATCATCAATAATCAATCATCAATTATCAATCAGAAATCATCAAGTATCAATCATAAATCTAAAATCATCAATCATCAATAATCAATCATCAATAATCAATCACCAATCATCAATCATCAATCATCAATCATCAATCATCAATCATCAATCATCAATCATCAATCCTCAATCATCAACCATTAATCATCAATCATCAATCATCAATTAGCAATCATCAATCATCAATCATCGATCATCAATCATCAATCATCAATCATCACTCGTCCATCCTCTATCATAACTGATCAACCATTGATCATCAATCATCAATCATCAACAATAAATCTTCAGTTTACAATCATCAATCTTCAACCATCAATCATCAATCATCAAACATTAATCATCAATCATCAATAATCAATTATCAATCATCAATCATCAATCAACAATCATCAATCATCAATCATCAATTCACAACCATGAATCATCCATCAGATATCATCGATGATCAATTATCGATCATCAATCATCATTCAAAAATCATGAATCATCAACCATCAATCATCAATCATCAATCATCAATCATCAATCATCAATCATCAATCATCAATCATCAATCATCAATCATCAATCATCAATCATCAATCATCAATCATCAATCATCAATCATCAATCATCAATCATCAATCATCAATCATCAATCATCAATCATCAATCATCAATCATCAATCATCAATCATCAATCATCAACCATCAATCATCAATCATCAATCATCAATCATCAATCATCAATCATCAATCATCAATCATCAATCATCAATCATCAATCATCAATCATCAATCATCAATCATCAATCATCTATCATCAATCATCAATCATCAATCATCAATCATCAATCACCAATCATCATTCATCAATCATCAATCATCAATCATCAATCATCCACCATCAATCATCGGTCATCAATCATTTATCATGAAACATCAATCGTCCATCCTCAATCATCTCTCATCAACCATTAATCATCAATCATCAATCAGCAATCATCAATCATCAATCATCAACCATCAATCATTAATTTGTAATCATCAATCTTGAACGATTAATCATCAACCATCAGTCATCAATCATCAATGATCGATCATCAATCGTCAATCATCATTAATCAATCATCATTCATCAATGATCGATCATCAATCGTCAATCATCGATGATCAATCATCAACCATCAATCATCAATCATCGTTCATCAATCATCAATCGTCGTTCCTCAATCATCACTCATCAACCATTAATCATCAATCATCAATCATCAATCATCACTCATCAATTATCAATCATCAATCATCAATCATCAATCATCAATCATCAATCATCAATTTTCAATCATCAATCATCAATCATCAATGATCGATCATCAATCGTCAATCATCAATAATCAATCATCAACCATCAATCATCAATCATCAAGCATCGGTCATCAATCATCAATCAACCATCGTCCATCCTCAATCATCACTCATCAACCATTAATCATCAATCATCAATCAGCAATCATCAATCATCAATCATCAATCATCAACCATCAATCATCGATTTGCAATCATCAATCTTGAACTATTAATCATCAATCATCAATCATCAATCATCAATCATAAATCATCAACCATCAATCATCAATTATCAATCATCAATCATCGGTCATCAATCATCAATCATCAATCGTCCATCCTCAATCATCACTCATCAACCATTAATCATCAATCATCTATTTTAATCATCAATCCTCAATCATCAATCATCAATTTGCAATCATCAATCTTCAGCCATCGATAATCAATCATCAGTTTGCAATCATCAATCATCAACCATCAATCATTAATCGTCAATCATCAATCATCAATTGTCAATCATCAAACATCAATCACCTATCGGCAATCATCAATCATCAATCATCAATCACCAATCATCAACCATCAATCATCGGTCATCAATCATCAATCATGAATCATCAATCGTCCATCCTCAATCATCACTCATCAAATATTAATCATCAATCATCAATCAGCAATCATCAATCATCAATCATCAATCATCAATCGTCAATCATTAATTTTTAATCATCAATCTTGAACCATTAATCATCAACCATCCATCATCAATCATCAATGATCGATCATCAATCATCAATCATCATTTATCAATCATCAATCATCAATCATCAATCATCAATTTTCAATCATCAATCATCAATCATCAATGATCGATCATCAATCGTCAATCATCAATAATCAATCATCAACCATCAATCATCAATCATCAAGCATCGGTCATCAATCATCAATCATAAATCGTCCATCCTTAATCATCACTCATCAACCATTAATCATCAATCATCAATCAGCAATCATCAATCATCAATCATCAATCATCAACCATCAATCATCGATTTGCAAACCTCAATCTTGAACTAGTAATCATCGATTTGCAATCCTCAATCTTGAACTATTAATCATCAATCATCAATCATCAATCATCAATCAGAAATCATCAATCATCAATCATCAACCATCAATCATCGATTTGCAATCATCAATCTTGAACTATTAATCATCAATCATCAATCATCAATCATCAACCATCAATCATTAATCATCAATCATCAATCATCAATCATCAATCATCGGTCATCAATCATCAATCATCAATCATCAATCGTCCATCCTCAATCATCACTCATCAACCATTAATCATCAATCATCAATCACCAATCATCAATCATCAATCATCAATCATCAATCATCAATCATCAATCATCAATCATCAATCATCAATCACCAATTATCAATCATCAATCATCAATCATCAATCATCAATCATCAATCATCAATCATCAATCATCAATCATCAATCATCAATCATCAATCATCAATCATTAATCATCGATCATCAATCATCAATCATCAATCATCAATTATCATTGATCGATCATCAATCGTCAATCATCAATAATCAATCATCAACCATCAATCATCAATCAGCAATCATCAAGTATCAATCATAAATCATAAATCATCAATAATCAATCATCAATCATCAATCACCAATCATCAATCATCAATCATCAATCATCAATCATCAATCATCAATCATCAATCATCAATCATCAATCATCAATCATCAATCATCAATCATCAATCATCAATCATCAATCATCAATCCTCAATCATCAATCATCAATCATCAATCATCAATCAGCAATCATTAATCATCAATTATCAATCATCGATCATCAATCATCAATCATCAATCATCAATCATCAATCATCAATTGTCCATCCTCAATCATAATTCATCAACCATTAATCATCAATCATCAATCAGCAATCATCAATCATCAATCATCAATCATCCATTATCAATCATCAATCATCAATCATCAATCATCAATCATCAATCATCAATCATCAATCATCAATCATCAATCATCAACCTTCAATCATCAATCATCAATTATCAATCAGCAATCATCAATCATCGATCATCAATAATTAATCATCAATCATCAATCATCAATCATCAATCATCAACCTTCAATCATCAATCATCAATTATCAATCAGCAATCATCAAGTATCAATCATAAATCATTAATCATCAATCATCAATCATCAATCATTAATCATCACTCATCAATCATCAATCATCAATCATCAATCATCAATCATCAACCTTCAATCATCAATCATCAATTATCAATCAGCAATCATCAAGTATCGATCATAAATCATTAATCATCAATCATCAATCATCAATCATTAATCATCACTCATCACTCATCAATCATCAATCATCAATCATCAATCATCAATCATCAATCATCAATCATCAATCATCAACCTTCAATCATCAATCATCAATCATCAATCATCAATCATCGATCATCAATCATTAATCATCAATCATCAATCATCAATCATCAATCATCAATCATCAATCATCAATCATCAATCATCGATCATCAATCAAAAATCGTCAATCACCAATCATCAATCATCAATCATCAACCTTCAATCATCAATCATCAATTATCAATCAGCAATCATCAAGTATCAATCATAAATCATTAATCATCAATCATCAATCATCAATCATTAATCATCACTCATCAATCATCAATCATCAATCATCAATCATCAATCATCAATCATCAATCATCAATCATCGATCATCAATCATTAATCATCGATCATCAATCATTAATAATCAATCATCAATCATCAATCATCAATCATCAATCATCAACCTTCAATCATCAATCATCAATTATCAATCAGCAATCATCAATCATCAATTATCAATCATTACTCATCGATCATCAATCATGAATCATCAATCATCAATCATCAATCATGAATCATCGATCATCAATCATTAATCATCAATCATCAATCATCAATCATCAATCATCAATCATCAATCATCAACCTTCAATCATCAATCCTCAATTATCAATCAGCAATCATCAAGTATCAATCATAAATCAATAATCATCAATCATCAATCATTAATCATCACTCATCAATCATCAATCATCAATCATCAATCATCAATCATCAATCATCAATCATCAATCATCAACCTTCAATCATCAATCATCAATTATCAATCAGCAATCATCAAGAATCAATCATAAATCATTAATCATCAATCATCAATCATTAATCATCACTCATCAATCACCAATCATCAATCATCAATCATCAATCATCACTCATCAATCGTCCATCCTCAATCATCACTCATCAACCATTAATCATCAATCATCAATCAGCAATCATCAGTCATCAATCATCAACCATCAGTCATCAATTGGCAATCATCAATCTTGAACCATTTATCATCAATCATCAATCATCAATCATCAATCATCAATCATCAATCATCAATCATCAACCTTCAATCATCAATCATCAATTATCAATCAGCAATCATCAATCATCAATTATCAATCATTACTCATCGATCATCAATCATGAATCATCAATCATCAATCATCAATCATCAATCATCGATCATCAATCATCAGTTTGCAATCATCAATCATTCACCATCAATCATCAATCATCAATCATCAATAATCAATTGTCAATCATCAAACATCAATCACCTATAAGCAATCATCAATCATCAATCATCGATCATCAATCATCAATCATCATTCGTCAATCATCAATCATCAATCATCAATCATCAATCATCAATCATCAATCATCAATCATCAATCATCAATCATTAATCATCAATCATCAATCATCAATCATCAATCATCAATCATCGATCATCAATCATCAATCATCAATCATCAATCATCAATCATCAATCATCAGTCATCATTCATCAATCATCAATTATCTATCGGCAATCATCAAGTATCAATAATCAATCATAAATCATAAATCATCAATCATCAATCATCAATCATCATTCATCACTTATCAATCATAAATCATCAATCATCAATCATCAATCATCAATCATAAATCATCAATCATAAATCATCAATCATCAATCGTCAATCATCAATCATCAATCATCAATCATCAATCATCAATCATCAATCATCAATCATCAATCATCAATCATCAATCATCAATTATCAATCATCAATCATCAATCATCAATCATCAATCATGAATCATCAATCCTCAATCATCAATCATCAACCATCTATCATCAATCATCAATCATTAATTTGCAATCATCAATCATCAACCATCAATCATCAATCATCAATCATCAATCATCAATCAGCAATCATCAAGTATCAGTCATCAATCATAAATCATCAATTATTAATTATTAATAATCAATCATCAATCATCAATCATCAATCATCAATCATCAATCATCAATCATCAATCATCAATCATCAATCATCAATCATCAATCATCAATCATCAATCATCAATCATCAATCATCAATCATCAATCATTAATCATCAATCATCAATCATCAATCGTCAATCATCAATTATTATCATCAATCATCAATCATCAATCATCTCTTATCAATCATCAATCTTCAATCATCAATTATCAATCATCACTCATCAATCATCAATCATCAATCATCAATCATCAATCATCACTCATCAATCATTAATTTTCAATCATCAATCATCAACCATCAATCATCAATCATCAATCATCAATCATCATTCATCAATCATCAATCATCAATCATCAATCTCCAATCATCAATCATCAATCTTCAATTTTCAATCATCAACCATCAATCATCAATCATCAATCATCAATCATCAATCATCAATCATCAATCATCAATCACCAATCATCAATCATCAATCATCAATCATCAATCATCAATCATCAATCATCAATCATTAATCATCAATCATCAATCATCAATCGTCAATCATCAATTATTATCATCAATCATCAATCATCAATCATCTCTTATCAATCATCAATCTTCAATCATCAATTATCAATCATCACTCATCAATCATCAATCATCAATCATCAATCATCAATCATCAATCATCAATCATCAATCATCACTCATCAATCATTAATTATCAATCATCAATCATCAACCATCAATCATCAATCATCAATCATCAATCATCATTCATCAATCATCAATCATCAATCATCAATCATCAATCTCCAATCATCAATCATCAATCATCAATCTTCAATTTTCAATCATCAACCATCAATCATCAATCATCAATCATCAATCATCAATCATCAATCATCAATCATCAATCATCAATCATCAATCATCAATTATCAATTATCAATCATCAATCATCAATAATCAATCATCAATCATCAATCACCAATCATCAATCATCAATCATCAATCACCAATCATCAATCTTCAATCATCAACCATCTGTCATCAATCATCAATCATCAATCATCAATCATGAATCATCAATCATCAATCATCAATCTTCAATTTTCAATCATCAACCATCAATCATCAATCATCAATCATCAATCATCAATCATCAATCATCAATCATCAATCATCAATCATCAATCATCAAGCACCAATCATCAATCATCAATCATCAATCATCAATCATCAATCATCAATCATCAATCATCAATCATTAATCATCAATCATCAATCATCAATCGTCAATCATCAATTATTATCATCAATCATCAATCATCAATCATCTCTTATCAATCATCAATCTTCAATCATCAATTATCAATCATCACTCATCAATCATCAATCATCAATCATCAATCATCAATCATCAATCATCAATCATCACTCATCAATCATTAATTTTCAATCATCAATCATCAACCATCAATCATCAATCATCAATCATCAATCATCATTCATCAATCATCAATCATCAATCATCAATCATCAATCTCCAATCATCAATCATCAATCATCAATCTTCAATTTTCAATCATCAACCATCAATCATCAATCATCAATCATCAATCATCAATCATCAATCATCAATCATCAATCACCAATCATCAATCATCAATCATCAATCATCAATCATCAATCATCAATCATCAATCATCAATCATTAATCATCAATCATCAATCATCAATCGTCAATCATCAATTATTATCATCAATCATCAATCATCAATCATCTCTTATCAATCATCAATCTTCAATCATCAATTATCAATCATCACTCATCAATCATCAATCATCAATCATCAATCATCAATCATCAATCATCAATCATCACTCATCAATCATTAATTTTCAATCATCAATCATCAACCATCAATCATCAATCATCAATCATCAATCATCATTCATCAATCATCAATCATCAATCATCAATCATCAATCTCCAATCATCAATCATCAATCATCAATCTTCAATTTTCAATCATCAACCATCAATCATCAATCATCAATCATCAATCATCAATCATCAATCATCAATCATCAATCATCAATCATCAATCATCAATCATCAATCATCAACCTTCAATCATCAATCATCAATTATCAATCAGCAATCATCAATCATCGATCATCAATAATTAATCATCAATCATCAATCATCAATCATCAATCATCAACCTTCAATCATCAATCATCAATTATCAATCAGCAATCATCAAGTATCAATCATAAATCATTAATCATCAATCATCAATCATCAATCATTAATCATCACTCATCAATCATCAATCATCAATCATCAATCATCAATCATCAACCTTCAATCATCAATCATCAATTATCAATCAGCAATCATCAAGTATCGATCATAAATCATTAATCATCAATCATCAATCATCAATCATTAATCATCACTCATCAATCATCAATCATCAATCATCAATCATCAATCATCAATCATCAATCATCAATCATCAACCTTCAATCATCAATCATCAATCATCAATCATCAATCATCGATCATCAATCATTAATCATCAATCATCAATCATCAATCATCAATCATCAATCATCAATCATCAATCATCAATCATCGATCATCAATCAAAAATCGTCAATCACCAATCATCAATCATCAATCATCAACATCAATCATCAATCATCAATTATCAATCAGCAATCATCAAGTATCAATCATAAATCATTAATCATCAATCATCAATCATCAATCATTAATCATCACTCATCAATCATCAATCATCAATCATCAATCATCAATCATCAATCATCAATCATCAATCATCGATCATCAATCATTAATCATCGATCATCAATCATTAATAATCAATCATCAATCATCAATCATCAATCATCAATCATCAACCTTCAATCATCAATCATCAATTATCAATCAGCAATCATCAATCATCAATTATCAATCATTACTCATCGATCATCAATCATGAATCATCAATCATCAATCATCAATCATGAATCATCGATCATCAATCATTAATCATCAATCATCAATCATCAATCATCAATCATCAATCATCAATCATCAACCTTCAATCATCAATCCTCAATTATCAATCAGCAATCATCAAGTATCAATCATAAATCAATAATCATCAATCATCAATCATTAATCATCACTCATCAATCATCAATCATCAATCATCAATCATCAATCATCAATCATCAACCTTCAATCATCAATCATCAATTATCAATCAGCAATCATCAAGAATCAATCATAAATCATTAATCATCAATCATCAATCATTAATCATCACTCATCAATCACCAATCATCAATCATCAATCATCAATCATCACTCATCAATCGTCCATCCTCAATCATCACTCATCAACCATTAATCATCAATCATCAATCAGCAATCATCAGTCATCAATCATCAACCATCAGTCATCAATTGGCAATCATCAATCTTGAACCATTTATCATCAATCATCAATCATCAATCATCAATCATCAATCATCAATCATCAATCATCAATCATCAACCTTCAATCATCAATCATCAATTATCAATCAGCAATCATCAATCATCAATTATCAATCATTACTCATCGATCATCAATCATGAATCATCAATCATCAATCATCAATCATCAATCATCGATCATCAATCATCAGTTTGCAATCATCAATCATTCACCATCAATCATCAATCATCAATCATCAATCATCAATAATCAATTGTCAATCATCAAACATCAATCACCTATAAGCAATCATCAATCATCAATCATCGATCATCAATCATCAATCATCATTCGTCAATCATCAATCATCAATCATCAATCATCAATCATCAATCATCAATCATCAATCATCAATCATCAATCATTAATCATCAATCATCAATCATCAATCATCAATCATCAATCATCGATCATCAATCATCAATCATCAATCATCAATCATCAATCATCAATCATCAGTCATCATTCATCAATCATCAATTATCTATCGGCAATCATCAAGTATCAATAATCAATCATAAATCATAAATCATCAATCATCAATCATCAATCATCATTCATCACTTATCAATCATAAATCATCAATCATCAATCATCAATCATCAATCATAAATCATCAATCATAAATCATCAATCATCAATCGTCAATCATCAATCATCAATCATCAATCATCAATCATCAATCATCAATCATCAATCATCAATCATCAATCATCAATCATCAATCATCAATCATCAATTATCAATCATCAATCATCAATCATCAATCATCAATCATGAATCATCAATCCTCAATCATCAATCATCAACCATCTATCATCAATCATCAATCATTAATTTGCAATCATCAATCATCAACCATCAATCATCAATCATCAATCATCAATCATCAATCAGCAATCATCAAGTATCAGTCATCAATCATAAATCATCAATTATTAATTATTAATAATCAATCATCAATCATCAATCATCAATCATCAATCATCAATCATCAATCATCAATCATCAATCATCAATCATCAATCATCAATCATCAATCATCAATCATCAATCATCAATCATCAATCATCAATCATCAATCATTAATCATCAATCATCAATCATCAATCGTCAATCATCAATTATTATCATCAATCATCAATCATCAATCATCTCTTATCAATCATCAATCTTCAATCATCAATTATCAATCATCACTCATCAATCATCAATCATCAATCATCAATCATCAATCATCACTCATCAATCATTAATTTTCAATCATCAATCATCAACCATCAATCATCAATCATCAATCATCAATCATCATTCATCAATCATCAATCATCAATCATCAATCATCAATCTCCAATCATCAATCATCAATCTTCAATTTTCAATCATCAACCATCAATCATCAATCATCAATCATCAATCATCAATCATCAATCATCAATCATCAATCATCAATCATCAATCACCAATCATCAATCATCAATCATCAATCATCAATCATCAATCATCAATCATCAATCATCAATCATTAATCATCAATCATCAATCATCAATCGTCAATCATCAATTATTATCATCAATCATCAATCATCAATCATCTCTTATCAATCATCAATCTTCAATCATCAATTATCAATCATCACTCATCAATCATCAATCATCAATCATCAATCATCAATCATCAATCATCAATCATCAATCATCACTCATCAATCATTAATTTTCAATCATCAATCATCAACCATCAATCATCAATCATCAATCATCAATCATCATTCATCAATCATCAATCATCAATCATCAATCATCAATCTCCAATCATCAATCATCAATCATCAATCTTCAATTTTCAATCATCAACCATCAATCATCAATCATCAATCATCAATCATCAATCATCAATCATCAATCATCAATCATCAATCATCAATCATCAATTATCAATTATCAATCATCAATCATCAATAATCAATCATCAATCATCAATCACCAATCATCAATCATCAATCATCAATCACCAATCATCAATCTTCAATCATCAACCATCTGTCATCAATCATCAATCATCAATCATCAATCATGAATCATCAATCATCAATCATCAATCATGAATTATCAATCATCAATCATCAATCATCAATCATCATTCATCAATCATCAATCATCAATCCTCAGTCATCAAACATGAATCATAAATCATCAATCTTCAATCATCAACCATCTGTCATCAATCATCAATCATCAATCATCAATCATCAATCATCAATCATGAATCATGAATCATCAATCATCAAGCATCAATCATCAATCATCAATCATCAATCATCAATCATCAATCATCAATCATCAATCATCAATCATCAATCATCAATCATCAATCATCAATCATCAATCCTCAATCATCAATCATCAATCATCAATCATGAATCATCAATCATCAATCATCAATCATCAATCATCAATCATCAATCATCAATCATCAATCATCAATCATCAATCATCAATCAACAATCATCAATCATCAATCATCAACCATCAAACACCAATCATCAATCATCAATCATCAATCATCAATCATAAATCATGAATCATGAATCATCAATCATCAATAATCAATCATGAATCATCAATCATCATTCATCAATCATCAATCATCAATCATCAATCACCAATCATCAATCTTCAATCATCAACCATCTGTCATCAATCATCAATCATCAATCATCAATCATCAATCATCAATCATCAATCATCAATCATCAATCATCAATCATGAATCATGTATCATCAATCATCAATCATCAATCATCAATCATCATTCATCAATCATCAATCATCAATCATCAATCCTCAGTCATCAAACATGAATCATAAATCATCAATCCTCAATCATCAATCATCAATCATCAATCATCAATCATCAATCATCAATCATCAATCATCAATCATCAATCATCAATCATCAATCATCAATCATCAATCATCAATCATCAATCATCAATCATCAATCATCGATCATCAACCATCAATCATCAATCATCAATCATCAATCATCAATTATCAATCATCAATCATCAATCATCAATCATCAATCATCAATCATCAATCATCAATCATCAATCATCAATCATCAATCATCAATCATCAATCATCAATCATCAATCATCAATCATCAATCATCAATCATCAATCATCAATCATCAATCATCAATCATCAATCATCAGTCATCAATCATCAATCATCAATCATCAGTCATCAATCATCAATCATCAATCATCAATCATCAGTCATGAATCATCAATCATCAATCATCAATCCTCAATCTTCAACCATCAATCATCAACCATTAATCATCAATCATCAATCATCAATCATCAATCATCAATCATCAATCATCTATCATCAATCATCAATCATCAATCATCAATCATCAATCATCAATCATCAATCATCAATAATCAATCATCAATCATCAATCATCAATCATCAATCATCAATCATCAATCATCAATCATCAATCATCAATCGTCAATCATCAATCATCAATCATCAATCATCAATCATTAATCATCAATCATCAATCATCAATAGTCAATCATCAATCATCAAGCATCAATCATCTATCATCAATCATCAATCCTCCATCATCAATCATAAATGATCAATTATCAATCATCACTAATCAATCATCAATCATCAATCATCAATCGTCAATCACCAATCTTCAATCATCAATCATCAATCGTATATCATCAATCGTCTAACATCAAGCATCAATCATTTTTCATCAATCATCAATCCTCCATCATCAATCATCAATCATCAGTTATCAATCATCACTCATCAATCGTCAATCATCAATCATCAATCATCAATCATCAATCGTCAATCATCAATCATCAATCGGCAATCATCAATCATCAATCATCAATCATCAATCATCACTCATCAATCATCAATCATCAATCATCAATCCTCAATCTTCAACCATCAATCATCAACCATTAATCATCAATCATCAATCATCAATCATCAATCATCAATCATCTATAATCAATCATCAATCATCAATCATCAATCATCAATCATCAATCATCAATCATCAATCATCAATCATCAATCATCAATCATCAATCATCAATCATCAATCATCAATCATCAATCATCAATCATTAATCATCAATCATCAATCATCAAGCATCAATCATCAATCATCAATCATCAATCATCAATCATCAATCATCAATCATCAATCATCAATCATCAATCATCAATCATCAATCCTCAATCATCAATCATCAATCATCAATCATCAATCATGAATCATCAATCATCAATCATCAATCATCAATCATCAATCATCAATCATCAATCATCAATCATCAATCATCAATCATCAATCATCAATCATCAATCAACAATCATCAATCATCAATCATCAACCATCAAACACCAATCATCAATTATCAATCATCAATCATCAATCATAAATCATGAATCATGAATCATGAATCATCAATCATCAATAATCAATCATGAATCATCAATCATCATTCATCAATCATCAATCATCAATCATCAATCACCAAACATCAATCTTCAATCATCAACCATCTGTCATCAATCATCAATCATCAATCATCAATCATCAATCACCAATCATGAATCATCAATCATCAATCATCAATCATCAATCATCAATCATGAATCATGTATCATCAATCATCAATCATCAATCATCAATCATCATTCATCAATCATCAATCATCAATCCTCAGTCATCAGACATGAATCATAAATCATCAATCCTCAATCATTAATCATCAATCATCAATCATCAATCATCAATCATCAATCATCAATCATCAATCATCAATCATCAATCATCAATCATCAATCATCAATCATCAATCATCGATCATCAACCATCAATCATCAATCATCAATCATCAATCATCAATTATCAATCATCAATCATCAATCATCAATCATCAATCATCAATCATCAATCATCAATCATCAATCATCAATCATCAATCATCAATCATCAATCATCAATCATCAATCATCAATCATCAATCATCAATTATCAATCATCAATCATCAGTCATCAATCATCAATCATCAATCATCAGTCATCAATCATCAATCATCAATCATCAATCATCAGTCATGAATCATCAATCATCAATCATCAATCCTCAATCTTCAACCATCAATCATCAACCATTAATCATCAATCATCAATCATCAATCATCAATCATCTATCATCAATCATCAATCATCAATCATCAATCATCAATCATCAATCATCAATCATCAATCATCAATCATCAATCATCAATCATCAATCATCAATCATCAATCATCAATCATCAATCATCAATCATCAATCATCAATCATCAATCATCAATCATCAATCATCAATCATCAATCATCAATCATTAATCATCAATCATCAATCAACAATAGTCAATCATCAATCATCAAGCATCAATCATCTATCATCAATCATCAATCCTCCATCATCAATCATAAATGATCAATTATCAATCATCACTAATCAATCATCAATCATCAATCATCAATCGTCAATAACCAATCTTCAATCATCAATCATCAATCGTATATCATCAATCGTCTAACATCAAGCATCAATCATTTTTCATCAATCATCAATCCTCCATCATCAATCATCAATCATCAGTTATCAATCATCACTCATCAATCGTCAATCATCAATCATCAATCATCAATCATCAATCATCAATCGTCAATCATCAATCATCAATCGGCAATCATCAATCATCAATCATCAATCATCAATCATCACTCATCAATCATCAATCATCAATCATCAATCCTCAATCTTCAACCATCAATCATCAACCATTAATCATCAATCATCAATCATCAATCATCAATCATCAATCATCAATCATCTATCATCAATCATCAATCATCAATCATCAATCATCAATCATCAATCATCAATCATCAATCATCAATCATCAATCATCAATCATCAATCATCAATCGTCAATCATCAATCATCAATCGGCAATCATCAATCATCAATCATCAATCATCAATCATCACTCATCAATCATCAATCATCAATCATCAACCCTCAATCTTGAACCATCAATCATCAACCATTAATCACCAATCATCAATCATCAATCATCAATCATCTATCATCAATCATATATCATCAATCATCAATCATCAATCATCAATCATCAATCATCAATCATCAATCATCAATCATCAATCATCAATCATCAATCATCAATCATCAATCATCAATCATTGATCATCAATCATCAATCATCAATAGTCAATCATCAATCATCAAGCATCAATCATCTATCATCAATCATCAATCCTCCATCATCAATCATAAATGATCAATTATCAATCATCACTAATCAATCATCAATCATCAATCATCAATCGTCAATCACCAATCTTCAATCATCAATCATCACTCATCAATCATCAATCATCAATCATCAATCATCAATCGTCAATCATCAATCATCAATCGGCAATCATCAATCATCAATCATCAATCATCAATCATCACTCATCAATCATCAATCATCAATCATCAATCCTCAATCTTCAACCATCAATCATCAACCATTAATCATCAATCATCAATCATCAATCATCAATCATCAATCATCAATCGTCAATCATCAATCATCAATCGGCAATCATCAATCATCAATCATCAATCATCACTCATCAATCATCAATCATCAATCATCAATCATCAATCATCAATCATCAATCATCAATCATCAATCATCAATCATCAATCATCAATCATCAATCATTAATCATCAATCGGCAATCATCAATCATCAATCATCAATCATCAATCATCACTCATCAATCATCAATCATCAATCATCAATCCTCAATCTTCAACCATCAATCATCAACCATTAATCATCTATCATCAATCATCAATCAAAAATCATCAATCATCCATCATCAGTCATCAATCATTAATCATCAATCATCAAACATCAATCATCAATCATCAAGCATCAATCATCAATCATCCATCATCAATCATCAATCATCAATCATCAATCATCAATCATCAATCATCAATCATCAATCATCAGTCATCAATCATCAATCATCAATCATCAATATTTAATCATCAATCATCAATCATCAATCATCAATCATCAATCATCAATCATCAACATCAATCATCAATCATCAATCATCAATCATCAATCATCAATTATCAATCATCAATCATCAATCATCAATCATCAATCATCAACATCAATCATCAATCATCAATCATCAATCATCAATCATCAATCATCAATCATCAATCATCAATCATCAATCATCAATCATAAATCATCAATCACCAATCATCAATCATCAATCATCAATCATCAAGCATCGATCATCAATCACCAATTATCAAACATCAATCCTCAATCATCAAACATGAATCGTCAATCATCAATCATCTATCATCAATCATCAATCATCAATCATCAATCATCAATCATCAATCATCAATCATCAATCATCAATCATCAATCATCAATCATCAATCATCAATCATCAATCATCAAGCATCAATCATCAATCATCAATCATCAATCATCAACATCAATCATCAATCATCAATCATCAATCATCAATCATCAATCATCAATCATTAATCATCAATCATCAATCATCAATCATCAATCATCAATCATCAATCATCAATCATCAATCATCAATCATCAATCATCGATCATCAATCACCAATTATCAAACATCAATCCTCAATCATCAAACATGAATCGTCAATCATCAATCATCAATCATCAATCATCAATCATCAATCATCAATCATAAATCATCAATCACCAATCATCAATCATCAATCATCAATATTTAATCATCAATCATCAATCATCAATCATCAATCATCAATCATCAATCATCAGTCATCAATCATCAATCATCAATCATCAATATTTGATCATCAATCGTCAAACATCAATCATCAATCATCAATCATCAACATCAATCATCAATCATCAATCATCAATCATCAATCATCAATCATCAATCATCAATCATCAATCATCAATGATCAATGATCAATCATCAATCATCAATCAACAATCATCAATCATCAATCATCAATCATCAACATCAATCATCAATCATCAATCATCAATCATCAATCATCAATCATCAATCATCAATCATCAATCATCAATCATCAATCATCAATCACCAATCATCGATCATCAATCACCAATTATCAAACATCAATCCTCAATCATCAAATATGAATCGTCAATCATCAATCATCAATCATCAATCATCAATCATCAATCATAAATCATCAATCACCAATCATCAATCATCAATCATCAATCATCAATCATCAATCATCAATCATCAATCATCAATCATCAATCATCAATCATCAATCATCAATCATCAATCATCAATCATCAATCATCAATCATCAATCATCGATCATCGATCATCAACCATCAATCATCAATCATCAATCATCAATCATCAAATATCAATCATCAATCATCAATCATCAATCATCAATCATCAATCATCAATCCTCAATCTTCAACCATCAATCATCAACCATTAATCATCAATCCTCAATCTTCAACCATCAATCATCAATATTTATCATTAATCATCAATCATCAATCATCAATCATCAATCCTCAATCATCAATCATCAATCATCAATCATCACTCATCAATCACCAATCATCAATCATCAATCATCAATCGTCAATCGTCAATCATCAATCGGCAATCATCAATCATCAATCATCAATCATCACTCATCAATCATCAATCATCAATCATCAATCATCAATCATCAATCCTCAATCTTCAACCATCAATCATCAACCATTACTCATCAATCATCAATCATCAATCATCAATCATCTATCATCAATCATCAATCATCAATCATCAATCATCAATCATCAATCATCAATCATCAATCATCAATCATCAATCATCAATCATCAATCATCAATCATCAATCATTAATCATCAATCATCAATCATCAATAGTCAATCATCAATCATCAAGCATCAATCATCCATCATCAATCATCAATCCTCCATCATCAATCATAAATGATCAATTATCAATCATCACTAATCAATCATCAATCATCAATCATCAATCGTCAATCACCAATCTTCAATCATCAATCATCAATCGTATATCATCAATCGTCTAACATCAAGCATCAATCATTTTTCATCAATCATCAATCCTCCATCATCAATCATCAATCTTCAGTTATCAATCATCACTCATCAATCGTCAATCATCAATCATCAATCATCCACCATCAATCACCAATCATGAATCATCAATCGTCAATCATCAATCCTCAATTATTAATCATCAATCAGCAATAACCAACCATCAATCATGAATCATGAATCATCGATCATCAATCATCAATCATCAATCATCAATCATCAATCATCAATCAGCAATCATCAAGTATTAGTCATCAATCATAAATCATCAATCATCAATCATCAATCATCAAGCATCAATCATCTATCATCAATCATCAATCCTCCATCATCAATCATAAATCATCAATTATCAATCATCACCAATCAATCATCAATCATCAATCGTCAATCACCAATCTTCAATCATCAATCATCAATCGTATGTCATCAATCGTCGATCATCAAGCATCAATCATTTTTCATCAATCATCAATCCTCCATCATCAATCATCAATCATCAATCATCAATTATCAATCATCAATCATCAATAGTAAATCATCAATCATCAATCATCAATGATCGATCATCAATCATCAATCAACAATCATCAATCATCAATCATCAATCATCAATCATCAATGATCAATCATCAATCATAAAGCATCAATCATCAATTATCAATCATCAATCATCAGCCTTCAATCATCAATCATCAACTATCAATCATCAATCATCAATCATCAATCATCATTCATCAATCATCAATCATCAATCATCAATCATCAATCATCAATCATCAATCATCAATCATCAATCATCAATCATCAATCATCAATCATCAATCATCAATCATCAATCATCAATCATCAATCATCAATCATCAATCATCAATCATCAATCATCAATCATCAATCATCAATCATCAATCATCAATCATCAATCATCAATCATCAATAATCAATCATGAATCATCAATCATCAATCATCAATCATCAATCATCAATCATCAATCATCAATCATCAATCATCAATCATCCATCATCAATCATCAATCATCAATCATCAATCATCAATCATCAATCAGCAATCAACAATCATCAAGTATCAGTCATCAATCATCAATCATCAATCATCAAACATCAATCATCAATCATCAATCATCAATCATCAATCATCAATCATCAATCATCAATCATCAATCATCAATCATCAATCATCAATCATCAATCATCAATCATCAATCATCAATCATCAATCATCAATCATCAATCATCAATCATCAATCATCAATCATCAATCATCAATCATCAATCATCAATCATCAATCATCAATCATCAATCATCAATCATCAATCATTAATCATCAATCATCAATCATCAATCGTCAATCATCAATTATCAATCATCAATCATCAATCATCAATCATCAATCATCAATCATCAATCATCACTCATCAATCATCAATCATCACTCATCAATCATCAATCATTAATTATCAATCATCAATCATCAATCATCAATCATCAATCATCAATCATCAATCATCAATCATCAATCATCAATCATCAATCATCAAACATCAATCATCAATCATCAATCATCAATCATCAATCCTCATTCTTCAACCATCAATCATCAATCATCAATCATCAATCAATAATCATTAATCATCAATCATCAATCGTCAATCACCAATTATTAATCATCAATCATCACTTATCAATCATCAATCATGAATCATCAATCCTCAGTCATCAAAAATGAATCATAAATCATCAATCCTCAATCATCAATCATCAATCATCAATGATCGATCATCAATCATCAATCACCAATCATCAATCATCTATCATCAATCATCAATCATCAATCATCAATCATCAATCATCAAACATCAATCATCAATCATCAATCATCAATCATCAATCCTCAATCTTCAACCATCAATCATCAACCATTAATCATCAATCATCAATCATCAATCATCAATCATCAATCATCAATCATCAATCATCAATCATCAATCATCAATCATCAATCATCAATCATCAATCATCAATCATCAATCATCAATCATCAATCATCTATCATCAATCATCAATCATCAATCATCAATCATCAATCATCAATCAACAATCATCAATCATCAATCATCAATCATCAATCATCAATCATCAATCATCAATCATCAATCATCAATCATCAATCATCAATCATTAATCATCAATCATCAATCGTCAATCATCAATTATCAATCATCAATCATCAATCATCAATCATCAATCATCAATCATTAATCATCAATCATCAATCGTCAATCATCAATTATCAATCATCAATCATCAATCATCAATCATCACTCATCAATCATCAATCATCAATCATCAATCATCAATCATCTATCGTCAATCATCAATCATCAATCATCAATCATCAATCATCAAGTATCAGTCATCAATCATCAATCATCAATCATCAATCATCAATCATCAATCATCAATCATCAATCATCAATCATCAATCATAACCCTCCATCATCAATCATCAATCATCAATCATCAATCATCAAACACCAATCATCAATCATCAATCATGAATCATCAATCATCAATCATCAATCGTCAATCATATATCATCAATCAACAATCATAAATCATCAATCATCAATCATGAATCATCAATCATATATCATCAATCATCAATCATCAATCATCAATCATCAATCATCAATCATCAATCATCAATCATCAATCATCACTCACCAATCATCAATCATCAATCTTCAATCATCAACCATCAATCATCAATCATCAATCATCAATCATCAATCATCAATCATCAATCATCAATCATCAATCATCAATCATCAATCATCAATCATCTATCATCAATCATCTATCATCAATCATCAATCATCAATCATCAATCATCAATCATCAATCATCAATCATCAATCATCAAACATCAATCATCAATCATCAATCATCAATCATCAATCATCAATCATCAATCCTCAATCTTCAACCATCAATCATCAACCATTAATCATCAATCATCAATTATCAATCATCAATCATCAATCAAATATCATCTATCATCAATCATCAATCATCAATCATCAATCATCAATTATCAATCATCAATCATCAATCATCAATCATCAATCATCAATCATCAACCGTCAATCATCAATCATCAATCATTAATCATCAATCATTAATCATCAATCGTCAATCATCAATTATCAATCATCAATCATCAATCATCAATCATCACTCATCAATCATCAATCATCAATCATCAATCATCAATCATCAATCATTAATCATCAATCATCAATCCTCAATCTTCAACCATCAATCATCAACCATTAATCATCAATCATCAATCATCACTCATCAATCAACAATCATCAATCATCTATCATCAATCATCAATCACCAATCATCAATCATCAATCATCAATCATCAATCATCAATCATTAATCATCAATCATCAATCATCAATCATCAATCATCAATCATCAACCATCAATCATCAATCATCAATCTTCAATCATCTATCATCAATCGTCAATCATCAATCAATAATCATCAATCATCAATCATCAATCATCAATCGTCAATCATCAATCATCAATCATCAATCATCGATCATCAATCATCAATCATCAATCATCAATCATCAATCATCAATCTTCAATCATCTATCATCAATCATCAATCATCAATTATCAATCATCAATCATCAAACATCAATCATCAATCATCAATCATCAATCCTCAATCTTCAACCATCAATCATCAACCATTAATCCTCAATCATCAATCATCAATCATCAATCATCAATAATCTATCATCAATCATCAATCATCAATCATGAATCATCAATCATCAATCATCAATCATCAATCATCAATCATCAATCATCAATCATCAATCTTCAATCTTCAATCTTCAACCATCAATCATCAACCATTAATCATCAATCATCAATCATCAATCATCAATTATCAATCATCTATCATCAATCATCAATCATCAATCATCAATCATCAATCATCAATCATCAATCATCAATCATCAATCATCAATCATCAATCATCAATCATCAATCATCAATCATCAATCATCAATCATCAATCATCAATCATCAATCATCAATCATCAATCATCAATCATCAATCATCAATCATCAATCATCAATCATCAATCATCAATCATCAATCATTAATTATCAATCATCAATCATCAATCATCAATCATCAATCATCAATCATCAATCATCAATCATCAATCATCAATCATCAATCATCAAACATCAATCATCAATCATCAATCATCAATCCTCATTCTTCAACCATCAATCATCAATCATCGATCATCAATCATCAATCATTAATCATCAATCATCAATCGTCAATCACCAATTATTAATCATCAATCATCAATCATCACTTATCAATCATCAATCATCAATCATGAATCATCAATCCTCAGTCATCAAACATGAATCATAAATCATCAATCCTCAATCATCAATCATCAATCATCAATGATCGATCATCAATCATCAATCACCAATCATCAATCATCTATCATCAATCATCAATCATCAATCATCAATCATCAAACATCAATCATCAATCATCAATCATCAATCATTAATCCTCAATCTTCAACCATCAATCATCAACCATTAATCATCAATCATCAATCATCAATCATCAATCATCAATCATCAATCATCTATCATCAATCCTCAATCATCAATCATCAATCATCAATCATCAATCAACAATCATTAATCATCAATCATCAATACTCAATCATCAATCATCAATCATCAATCATCAATCATCAATCATCAATCATCAATCATCAATCATCAATCATCAATCATTAATCATCAATCATCAATCGTCAATCATCAATTATCAATCATCAATCATCAATCATCAATCATCACTCATCAATCATCAATCATCAATCATCAATCATCAATCGTCAATCATCAATCATCAATCATCAATCATCAATCATCAATCATCAAGTATCAGTCATCAATCATCAATCATCAATCATCAATCAACAATCATCAATCATCAATTATCAATCATCAATCATCAATCATCAATCATCAATCATCAATCATCAATCATCAATCATAACCCTCAATCATCAATCATCAATCATCAATCATCAATCATCAATCAATAATCATCAATCATCAATCATCAATCGTCAATCATCAATCATCAAACACCAATCATCAATCATCAATCATGAATCATCAATCATCAATCATCAATCGTCAATCATATATCATCAATCAACAATCATCAATCATCAATCATCAATCATCAATCATCAATCATCAATCATCAATCATCAATCATCAATCATCAATCATCAATCATCACTCACCAATCATCAATCATCAATCTTCAATCATCAACCATCAATCATCAATCATCAATCATCAATCATCAATCATCAATCATCAATCATCAATCATCAATC
Source organism: Stratiomys singularior (assembly GCA_954870665.1). NCBI lineage: Eukaryota > Metazoa > Arthropoda > Insecta > Diptera > Stratiomyidae > Stratiomys > Stratiomys singularior. Next base: position 69,024 of record CATOZT010000243.1, read on the forward strand.
ATTAATCATCAATCATCAATCATCAATCATCAATCATCAATCATCAATCATCAATCATCAATCATCAATCATCAATCATCAATCATCAATCATCAATCATCAATCATCAATCATCAATCATCAGTCATCAATCATCAATCATGTATCATCAACCTTCAATCATCATTCATCAATCATCAATGATCGATCATTAATCATCAATCACCAATCATCAATCATCTATCATCAATCATCAATCATCAATCATCAATCATCAATCATCAATCATCAATCATCAAACATCAATCATCAATCATCAATCATCAATCCTCAATCTTCAACCATCAATCATCAACCATTAATCATCAATCATCAATCATCAATCATCAATCATCAATCATCAATCATCAATCATCAATCATGAATCATTTATCATCAATCATCAATCATCAATCATCAATCATCAATCATCAATCATCAATCAACAACCATCAATCAACAATCATCAATGTTAAATCATCAATCATCAATCATCAATCGTCAATCATCAATCATCAATCATCAATCATTAATCATCAATCATCAATCGTCAATCATCAATTATCAATCATCAATCATCAATCATCAATCATCACTCATCAATCATCAATCATCAATCATCAATCATCAATCGTCAATCATCAATCAATAATCATCAATCATCAATCATCAATCGTCAATCATCAATCATCAATCATCAATCATCGATCATCAATCATCAATCATCAATCATCAGTCATCAATCATCAATCATCAATCATCAATCATCAATCATCAATCATCAATCATCAATCATCAATCATCAATCATCAATCATCAATCATCAATCATCAATCATAACCCTCAATCATCAATCATCAATCATCAATCATCAATCATCAATCATCAATAGTCAATCATCAATCATCAATCATCAAACATCAATCATCAATCATCAATCATCAATCATCAATCATCAATCATCAATCCTCAATCTTCAACCATCAATCATCAACCATTAATCATCAATCATCAATCATCAATCATCAATCATCAATCATCTATCATCAATCATCAATCATCAATCATCAATCATCAATCATCAATCATCAATCATCAATCATCAATCATCAATCAACAATCATCAATCATCAATGTTAAATCATCAAACACCAATCATCAATCATCAATCATGAATCATCAATCATCAATCATCAATCGTCAATCATCTATCATCAATCAACAATCATCAATCATCAATCATCAATCATTAATCATCAATCATCAATCATCAATCATCAGTCATCAATCATCAATCATCAATCATCAATCATCAACCTTCAATCATCATTCATCAATCATCAATGATCGATCATTAATCATCAATCACCAATCATCAATCATCTATCATCAATCATCAATCATCAATAGTCAATCATCAATCATCAATCATCAAACATCAATCATCAATCATCAATCATCAATCATCAATCATCAATCATCAATCATCAATCATCAATCCTCAATCTTCAACCATCAATCATCAACCATTAATCATCAATCATCAATCATCAATCATCAATCATCAATCATCAATCATCAATCATCAATCATCTATCATCAATCATCAATCATCAATCATCAATCATCAATCATCAATCATCAATCATCAATCATCAATCAACAATCATCAATCATCAATGTTAAATCATCAATCATCAATCATTAATCATAAATCATCAATCATAAATCATCAATCATCAATCATCAATCATCAATCATCAATCATTAATCATCAATCATCAATCGTCAATCATTAATTATCAATCATCAATCATCAATCATCACTCATCAATCATCAATCATCAATCATCAATCATCAATCGTCAATCATCAATCAATACTCATCAATTATCAATCATCAATCGTCAATCATCAATCACCAATCATCAATCATCGATCATCAATCATCAATCATCAATCATCAGTCATCAATCATCAATCATCAATCATCAATCATCAATCATCAATCATCAATCATCAATCATCAATCATCAATCATCAATCATCAATCATCAATCATCAATCATCAATCATCAATCATTAATCGTCAATCATCAATCATCAATCATCAATCATCGATCATCGATCATCAATCATCAATCATTATCATCAATCATCAGTCATCAATTATCAATCATCAATCATCAATCATCAATCATCAATCATCAATCATCAATCATCAATCATCAATCATCAATCATCAATCATCAATCATCAATCATCAATCATCAATCATCAATCATCAATCATCAATCATCAATCATCAATCATAAATTATCAATCATCAATCATCAATCATCAATCATCAATCATCAATCATCAATCATCAATCATCAATCATCAATTATCAATAATCAATTATCAATCATCAATCATCAATCATCAATCATCAATCAACAATCATCACTCATCAATCATCACTCGTCAATCATCAATCATCAAGATTCAATCATCTATCATCAATCATCAATCCTCCATCATCAATCATCAATCATCAATCATCAAACATCACTCATCAATCATCAATCATCACTTATAAATCTTCAATCATCAATCATCAATCATCAATCCTCAGTCATCAAACATGAATCATAAATCCTCAATCCTCAATCTTCAATCATTAATCATCAATGATCGATCATCAATCATCAATCACCAATCATCAATCATCTATCATCAATCATCAATCATCAATCATCAATCATCAAACATCAAACATCAATCATCAATCATCAATCATCAATCATCAATCATCAATCATCAATCCTCAATCTTCAACCATCAATCATCAACCATTAATCATCAATCATCAATCATCAATCATCAATCATCAATCATCAATCATCAATCATCAATCATCAATCATCAATCATCAATCATCAATCATCAATCATCAATCATCAATCATCAATCATCAATCATCAATCATCAATCACCAATCATCAAGTATCAGTCATCAATCATCAATCATCAATCATCAATCATCAATCATCAATCATCAATCATCAATCATCAATCATCAATCATCAATCATCAATCATCAATCCTCAATCTTCAACCATCAATCATTAATCATCAATCATCAATCATCAATCATCAATCATCAATCATCAATCATCAATCATCAATCATCAATCATCAATCATCAATCATTAATCATCAATCATCAATCATCAATCATCAATCATCAATCATCAATTATCAATCATCAATCATCAATCATCACTAATCAATCATCAATCATCACTTATCAATCATCAATCATCAATCATTAATCATCAATCCTCAGTCATCAAACATGAATCATAAATCATCAATCCTCAATCATCAATCATCAATCATCAATAATCGATCATCAATCATCCATCACCAATCATCAATCATCTATCATCAATCATCAATCATCAATCATCAATCATCAATCATCAAACATCAATCGTCAATCATCAATCATCAATCATCAATCCTCAATCTTCAACCATCAATCAGCAACCATTAATCATCAATCATCAATCATCAATCATCAATCATCAGTCATCTATCATCGATCATCAATCATCAATCATCAATCAACAATCATCAATCATCAATCATCAATCATCAATCATCAATCATCAATCATCAATCATCAATTATCAATCATCAATCATCAATCATCAATCATCAATCATCAATCATCAATCATTAATCATCAATCGTCAATCATCAATTATCAATCATCAATCATCAATCATCAATCATCACTCATCAATCATCAATCATCAATCATCAATCATCAATCATCAGTAATCAATCATCAATCATCAATCATCAATCATCAATCATCAATCATCAAGTATCAGTCATCAATCATCAATCATCAATCATCAATCATCAATCATCAATCATCAATCATCCATCATCATTCATCAATTATCAATCATCAATCATCAATCATCAATCATCAATCATCAATCATCAATCATCAATCATCAATCATAAATCATCAATGATCAATCATCAATCATCAATCATCAATCATCGATCATTAATTATCAATCATCAATCATCAATCATCAATCAACAATCATCACTCATCAATCATCAATCATCAATCAATCATCAATCAATAATCATCAATCATCAATGGTCAATCATCAATCATCAATCATCAATCATCAATCCTCAATCTTCAACCATCAATCATCAATTCTCAATCATTAATCATTAATCATCAATCATCAATCATCTATCATCAATCATCAATCATCAATCATCAATCATCAATCATCAATCATCAATCATCAATCATCAATCATCAATCCTCAAACTTCAACCATCAATCATCAACCATTAATCATCAATCATCAATCATCAATCATCAATCATCAATCATCAATCATCAATCATCAATAATCAATCATCAATCATCTATCATCAATCATCAATCATCAATCATCAATCATCAATCATCAATCATCAATCATCAATCATCAATCATCAATCATCATTCATCAATCATCAATCATCAATCATCAATCATCAATCATTAATCATCAATCATTATTCATCAATCATCAATCGTCAATCATCAATTATCAATCATCAATCATCAATCATCAATCATCACTCATCAATCATCAATCATCAATCATCAATCATCAATCGTCAATCATCAATCAATAATCATCAATCATCAATCATCAATCATCAATCGTCAATCATCAATCATCAATCATCAATCATCAATCATCAATCATCAATCATCGATCATCGATCATCAATCATCAATCATCAATCTTCAGTCATCAATCATCAATCATCAATCATCAATCATCAATCATCAATCATCAATCATCAATCATCAATCATCAATCATCAATCATCAATCATCAATCATCAATCATCAATCATCAATCATCAATCATCAATCATCAATCATCAATCATCAATTATCAATCATCAACCATTAATCATCAATCATCAATCATCAATCATCAATCATCAATCATCAATCATCAATCATCAATCATCTATCATCAATCATCAATCATCAATCATCAATCATCAATCATCAATCATCAATCATCAATCATCAATCATCAATCATCAATCATCAATCATCACTCATCAATCATCAATCATCACTCATCAATCATCAATCATCAATCATCAATCATCAATCATCAATCATCAATCATCAATCATCAATCATCAATCATCAATCATCAATCATCAATCATCAATCCTCAATCTTCAACCATCAATCATCAATCATCAATCATCAATCATCAATCATCAATCATCAATCATCAATCATCAATCATCAATCATCAATCATTAATCATCAATCATAATCGTCAATCACCAATTATCAATCATCAATCATCAATCATCAATCATCACTCATCAATCATCACTTGTCAATCATTAATCATCAATCATCAATCATCAATCCTCAGTCATCAAACATGAATCATAAATCATCAATCCTCAATCATCAATCATCAATCATCAATCATCAAACATCAATCATCAATCATCAATCATCAATCATCAATCATCAATCATCAATCATCAATCATCAATCATCAATCATCAATCATCAATCCTCAATCTTGAACCATCAATCATAAATCATCAATTATCAATCATCAATCATCAAACATCAATCATCAAACATCAATCATCAATCATGAATCATGAATCATCAATCATCAGTCATCAATAATCAATCCTCAATCATCAATCATCAATCATCAACCTTCAATCATCATTCATCAATCATCAATGATCGATCATCAATCATCAATCATCAAACATCAATCATCAATCATCAATCATCAATCCTCAATCTTCAACCATCAATCATCAATCATCAATCATCAATCATCAATCATCAATCATCAATCATCAATCATCAATCATCAATCATCAATCATCAATCATCAATCATCAATCATCAATCAATAATCATCAATCATCAATCATCAATCGTCAATCATCAATCATCAATCATCAATCATCAATCATCAATCATCAATCATCAAGCATCAATCATCGATCATCAATCATCAATCATCAATCATCAATCATCAGTCATCAATCATCAATCATCAATCATCAATCATCAATCATCAATCACCAATCATCAATCATCAATCATCAATCATCAATCATCAATCATCAATCATCAATCATCAATCATCAATCATCAATCATCAATCATCAATCATCAATCATCAATCATCAATCATCAATCATCAATCATCAATCATCAATCATCAATCATCAATCATCAATCATCAATTATCAATTATCAATAATCAATTATCAATCATCAATCATCAATCAACAATCATCACTCATCAATCATCACTCGTCAATCATCAAGATTCAATCATCTATCATCAATCATCAATCCTCCATCATCAATCGTCAATCATCAATCATCAATCATCAACCATCACTCATCAATCATCAATCATCAATCATCAATCATCAATCATCAATCATCAATCATCAATCATCAATCATCAATCATCAATCATCAATCATCACTTATCAATCATCAATCATCAATCATCAATCATCAATCATTAATCATCAATCATCAATCATCAATCATCAATCATCAATCATCAATCATCAATCATCAATCATCAATCATCAATCATCAATCATCAATCATCAATCATCAATCATCAATCATCAATCATCAATCAATAATCATCAATCATCAATCATCAATCATCAATCATCAATTATCAATCATCAATCATCAATCATCAATCATCAATCATCAATCATCACTCTTCAATCATCAATCATCAATCATCAATCGTCAATCATCAATCATCAGTAATCAATCATCAATCATCAATCATCAATCATCAATCATCAATCATCAAGTATCAGTCATCAATCATCAATCATCAATCATCAATCGTCAATCATCAATCATCAATCATCAACCATCACTCATCAATCATCACTCATCAATCATCAATCATCACTCATCAATCATCAATCATCAATCATCAATCATCAATCATCAATCGTCAATCATCAATTATCAATCATCAATCATCAATCATCAATCATCAATCATCACTCATCAATCATCAATCATCAATCATCAATCATCAATCGTCAATCATCAATCAATAATCATCAATCATCAATCATCAATCATCAATCATCAATCATCAATCATCAATCATCAATCATCAATCATCAATCATCAATCATTAATCATCAATCATCAATCATCAATCATCAATCATCAATCATCAATCATCAATCATCAATCATCAATCATCAATCATCAATCATCAATCATCAATCATCAATCATCAATCATCAATCATCAATCATCAATCATCAATCATCAATCATCAATCAATAATCATCAATCATCAATCATCAATCATCAATTATCAATCATCAATCATCAATCATCAGTAATCAATCATCAATCATCAATCATCAATCATCAATCATCAATCATCAAGTATCAGTCATCAATCATCAATCATCAATCCTCCATCATCAATCGTCAATCATCAATCATCAATCATCAACCATCACTCATCAATCATCACTCATCAATCATCAATCATCACTCATCAATCATCAATCATCAATCATCAATCGTCAATCATCAATTATCAATCATCAATCATCAATCATCAATCATCACTCATCAATCATCAATCATCTATCATCAATCATCAATCATCAATCATCAATCATCAATCATCAATCATCAATCATCAATCATCAATCATCAATCATCAATCATCAATCATCACTCATCAATCATCAATCATCACTCATCAATCATCAATCATCAATCATCAATCATCAATCATCAATCATCAATCATCAATCATCAATCATCAATCATCAATCATCAATCATCAATCATCAATCATCAATCATCAATCCTCAATCTTCAACCATCAATCATCAATCATCAATCATCAATCATCAATCATCAATCATCAATCATCAATCATCAATCATCAATCATCAATCATCAATCATCAATCATCAATCATCAATCATCAATCATCACTTATCAATCATCAATCATCAATCATCAATCATCAATCATTAATCATCAATCATCAATCATCAATCATCAATCATCAATCATCAATCATCAATCATCAATCATCAATCATCAATCATCAATCATCAATCATCAATCATCAATCATCAATCATCAATCATCAATCATCAATCATCAATCATCAATCATCAATCATCAATCATCAATCATCGATCATCAATCATCAATCATCAATCTTCAGTCATCAATCATCAATCATCAATCATCAATCATCAATCATCAATCATCAATCATCAATCATCAATCATCAATCATCAATCATCAATCATCAATCATCAATCATCAATCATCAATCATCAATCATCAATCATCAATCATCAATCATCAACCGTCAATCATCATTCATCAATCATCAATGATCGATCATCAATCATCAATCACCAATAATCAATCATCAATCATCGATCATCAATCATCAATCATCAATCATCAATCATCAATCATCAATCATCAATCATCAATCATCAATCCTCAATCATCAATCAGCCATCATCAATCATCAATCATCAATGATCAATAATCATTCATCAATCATCAATCGTCAATCATCAATCATCAATCATCAATCATCAATCATCAATCATCAATCATCAATCATCAATCATCAATCATCAATCATCAATCATCAATCATCAATCATCAATCATCAATCATCAATCATCAATCATCCATCATCAATCATCAATCATCAATCATCAATCATCAATCATCAATTATCAATCATCAATCACCAATTATCAATCTTCAATCATCAATCATCAATCATCAATCATCAATCATCAATCATCATTTATCAATAATCAATCATCAATCATCAATCATCAATCATCAATCATCAATCAACAATCATCACTCATCAATCATCACTCGTCAATCATTAATCATCAAGATTCAATCATCTATCATCAATCATCAATCCTCCATCATCAATCATCAATCATCAATCATCAACCATCACTCATCAATCATCAATCATCAATCATCAATCATCAATCATCAATCATCAATCATCAATCATCAATCATCACTTATCAATCATCAATCATCAATCATCAATCATCAATCATCAATCATCAATCATCAATCATCAATCATCAATCATCAATCATCAATCATCAATCATCAATCATCAATCATCAATCATCAATCATCAATCATCAATCATCAATCATCAATCATCAATCATCAATCATCAATCATCAATCATCAATAATCAATCATCAATCATCAATCATCAATCATCAATCATCAATCATCAATCATCAATCATCAATCATCAATCATCAATCATCAATCATCAATAATCAATAATCAATCATCAATAATCAATCATCAATCATCAATCATCAATCATCAATTATCACTTATCAATCATCAATTATCAATCATTAATCATCAATCATGAATCATCTAAAATCAATCATCAATCATCAATCATCAATCATCACTCGTCAATCATCAATCATCAATCATCAATCATCAATCATCAATCATCAATCATCAATCATCAATCATCAATCATCAATCATCTATCATCAATCATCAATCATCAATCAGCAATCATCAATCATCAATCATCAATCATCAATCATAAATCATCAATCATCAATCATCAATCATCAATCATCAACATCAATCATCAACCATCAATCATCAATCATCAATCATCAATCGTCAGTCATCAATCATCAATCATAAATCATCAATCATCAATGATCAATCATCAATCATCAATCATCAATCTTCAATCATCAATCATCAATCATCAATTATCAATCGTCAATCATCAATCATCAATCTTATATCATCAATCATCAATCATCAATCATCAATTCTCAGTACACTACCATGGCTCATCACTTAAATATAGTCAATGATCAATGATCGATCATCAATCATCAATCATCAATCATCAATCATCAATCATCAATCATCAATCATCAATCATCAATCATCAATCATCAATCATCGATCACCAATCATCAATCATCAATCATCAATCATCAACCATCAATCATCAAAAATCAATCATAAATCATAATTCATCAATCATTAATCATCAATTATCAATTAACAATAATCAATCATCAATCATCAATCATCAATCATCAATCATAACATCAGTCATCAATCATCAATCATCAATCATCAATCATCAATATTCAATCATCAATCATCAATCATCAATCATCAATCATCAGTCATCAATCATCAATCATCAATCATCAATCATCAATCATCAATCATTAATCATCAATCATCAATCATCATTCAACAATCATCAATCATCAATCATCCATCATCAATCATCAATCATCAATCATCAATTATCAATCATCAATCATCAATCATCAATCATCAATCATCAATCATCAATCATCAATCATCAATCATCAATCATCAATCATCAATCATCAATCATCAATCATCAATCATCAATCATCAATCATCAATCATGAATCATCAATCATCTATTCTCAATACACAACCATGGCTCATAAATTAGATATAATCAATGATCAATGATCGATCATCAATCCTCAAACATCAATCAGCAATCATCAATCATCAATCATCAATCGTCAATCATCAATCATCTCTTATCAATCATCAATCATCAATCATCAATCATCAATCATCATTCATCAATCATCAATCATCAATCATCAATCATCAATCATCAATCATCAATCATCAATCATCAATCATCAATCATCAATCATGAATCATCAATCATCAATCATCAATCATCAATCATCAATCATCAATCATCAATTATCAATCATCAATCATCAATCATCAATCATCAATCATGAATCATCAATCTTCAATCATCAATTCTCAATACACAACCATGGCTCATCAAATTGATATAATCAATGATCAATGATCGATCACCAATCATCAATCATCAATCATCAATCATCAATCATCAATCATCAATCATAACATCAGTCATCAATCATCAATCATCAATCATCAATATTCAATCATCAATCATCAATCATCAGTCATCAATCATCAATCATCAATCATCAATCATCAATCATTAATCATCAATCATCAATCATCATTCAACAATCATCAATCATCAATCATCCATCATCAATCATCAATCATCAATCATCAATTATCAATCATCAATCATCAATCATCAATCATCAATCATCAATCATCAATCATCAATCATCAATCATCAATCATCAATCATCAATCATCAATCATCAATCATCAATCATCAATCATCAATCATCAATCATCAATCATCAATCATCAATCATCAATCATCAATCATCAATCATCAATCATGAATCATCAATCATCAATCATCTATTCTCAATACACAACCATGGCTCATAAATTAGATATAATCAATGATCAATGATCGATCATCAATCATCAAACATCAATCAGCAATCATCAATCATCAATCATCAATCGTCAATCATCAATCATCTCTTATCAATCATCAATCATCAATCATCAATCATCAATCATCAATCATCAATCATCAATCATCAATCATCAATCATCAATCATCAATCATCAATCATCAATCATGTATCATCAATCATCAATCATCAATCATCAATCATCAATCATCAATCATCAATCATCAATCATCAATCATCAATCATCAATCATCAATCATCAATTATCAATCATCAATCATCAATCATCAATCATCAATCATCAATTATGAATCATCAATCTTCAATCATCAATTCTCAATACACAACCATGGCTCATCAAATTGATATAATCAATGATCAATGATCGATCATCAATCATCAATCATCAATCATCAATCATCAATATTCAATCATCAATCATCAATCATCAATCATCAATCATCGTTCATCAATCATCAATCACCAATTATCAATCATCAATCCTCAATCATCAAACTTGAATCATCAATCATCAATCATCTATCATCAATCATCAATCATCAATCATCAATCATCAATCATCAAGCATCAATCATCAATCATCAATCATCAATCATCCATCATCAATCATCAATCATCAATCATCAATCATCAATCATAAATCATAAATCATCAATCATCAATCATCAAGCATCAATCATCAATCATCAATCATCAAACATCCATCATAAATTCTCAATACACAACCATGGCTCATCAATTAGATATAATCAATCATCAATCATCGATCATCAATCATCAATCAGCAATCATCAATCATCAATCATCATTCGTCAATCATCAATCATCTCTTATCAATCATCAAAATTCAATCATCAATCATGAATCATCAATCATCAATTCTCAATACACAACCATGGCTCATCAATTAGATATAATCAATGATCAATGATCGATCATCAATCATCAATCATCAATCAGCAATCATCAATCATCAATCGTCAATCATCAATCATCAATCATCAATCATCAATCATCGATCATCAATCATCAATCATCAATCATCTCTTATCAATCATCAATCATCAATCATCAATCAGCAATCATCAATCATCAATCATCAATCATCAATCATCAATCATCAATCATCAATCATCAATCATAAATCATCAATTATCAATCATCAATCATCAATCATCAATCATGAATCATCAATCATCAATCATCAATTCTCAATACACAACCATGGCTCATAAATTAGATATAATCAATGATCAATGATCGATCATCAATCATCAATCATCAATCATCAATTATCAATCATCAATCATCAATCATCAATCCTCAATCATCAATCATCAATCATCAATCATCAATCATCAATCGTCAATCATCAATCATCAATCATCTCTTATCAATCATCAATCATCAATCATCAATCAAAAATCATCAATCATCAATCATCAATCATCAATCATCAATCATCAATTATCAATCATCAATACTCAATCATCAATCATCAATCATCAATCATCAATTCTCAATCCACAGCCATGGCTCATCAATTAGATATAATTAATGATCAATGATCGATCATCAATCATCAATCATCAATCAGCAATCATCTATCATCAATCATCAATCATCAATCGTCAATCATCAATCATCAATCATCAATCATTAATCATCAATCATCAATCATCTATCATCAATTATCAATCATCAATCATCAATTATCAATCTTCAATCATCAATCATCAATCATCAATCATCAATCATCAATCATCAATCATCATTTATCAATAATCAATCATCAATCATCAATCATCAATCATCAATCATCAATCATCAATCATCAATCAACAATCATCACTCATCAATCATCACTCGTCAATCATTAATCATCAAGATTCAATCATCTATCATCAATCATCAATCCTCCATCATCAATCATCAATCATCAATCATCAATCATCAACCATCACTCATCAATCATCAATCATCAATCATCAATCATCAATCATCAATCATCAATCATCACTTATCAATCATCAATCATCAATCATCAATCATCAATCATCAATCATCAATCATCAATCATCAATCATCAATCATCAATCATCAATCATCAATCATCAATCATCAATCATCAATCATCAATCATCAATCATCAATCATCAATCATCAATCATCAATCATCAATCATCAATCATCAATCATCAATCATCAATCATCAATCATCAATAATCAATCATCAATCATCAATCATCAATCATCAATCATCAATCATCAATCATCAATCATCAATCATCAATCATCAATCATCAATCATCAATCATCAATCATCAATAATCAATAATCAATCATCAATAATCAATCATCAATCATCAATCATCAATCATCAATTATCACTTATCAATCATCAATTATCAATCATTAATCATCAATCATGAATCATCTATAATCAATCATCAATCATCACTCGTCAATCATCAATCATCAATCATCAATCATCAATCATCAATCATCAATCATTAATCATCAATCATCAATCATCTATCATCAATCATCAATCATCAATCAGCAATCATCAATCATCAATCATCAATCATCAATCATAAATCATCAATCATCAATCATCAATCATCAATCATCAATCATCAACATCAATCATCAACCATCAATCATCAATCATCAATCATCAATCGTCAGTCATCAATCATCAATCATAAATCATCAATCATCAATGATCAATCATCAATCATCAATCATCAATCTTCAATCATCAATCATCAATCATCAATTATCAATCATCAATCGTCAATCATCAATCATCAATCTTATATCATCAATCATCAATCATCAATCATCAATTCTCAGTACACTACCATGGCTCATCACTTAAATATTATCAATGATCAATGATCGATCATCAATCATCAATCATCAATCATCAATCATCAATCATCAATCATCAATCATCAATCATCAATCATCAATCATCAATCATCAATCACCAATCATCAATCATCAATCATCAATCATCAACCATCAATCATCAAAAATCAATCATAAATCATAATTCATCAATCATTAATCATCAATTATCAATTATCAATAATCTATCATCAATCATCAATCATCAATCATCAATCATAACATCAGTCATCAATCATCAATCATCAATCATCAATCATCAATATTCAATCATCAATCATCAATCATCAGTCATCAATCATCAATCATCAATCATCAATCATCAATCATTAATCATCAATCATCAATCATCATTCAACAATCATCAATCATCAATCATCCATCATCAATCATCAATCATCAATCATCAATTATCAATCATCAATCATCAATCATCAATCATCAATCATCAATCATCAATCATCAATCATCAATCATCAATCATCAATCATCATTCATCAATCATCAATCATCAATCATCAATCATCAATCATCAATCATCAATCATGAATCATCAATCATCAATCATCTATTCTCAATACACAACCATGGCTCATAAATTAGATATAATCAATGATCAATGATCGATCATCAATCATCAAACATCAATCAGCAATCATCAATCATCAATCATCAATCGTCAATCATCAATCATCTCTTATCAATCATCAATCATCAATCATCAATCATCAATCATCAATCATCAATCATCAATCATCAATCATCAATCATCAATCATCAATCATCAATCATCAATCATCAATCATCAATCATCAATCATCAATCATCAATCATCAATCATCAATCATCAATCATCAATCATCAATCATCAATCATCAATCATCAATCATCAATCATCAATCATCAATTATCAATCATCAATTTTCAATCATCAATCATCAATCATGAATCATCAATCTTCAATCATCAATTCTCAATACACAACCATGGCTCATCAAATTGATATAATCAATGATCAATGATCGATCATCAATCATCAATCATCAATCATCAATCATCAATCATAACATCAGTCATCAATCATCAATCATCAATCATCAATCATCAATATTCAATCATCAATCATCAATCATCAGTCATCAATCATCAATCATCAATCATCAATCATCAACCATTAATCATCAATCTTCAATCATCATTCAACAATCATCAATCATCAGTCATCCATCATCAATCATCAATCATCAATCATCAATTATCAATCATCAATCATCAATCATCAATCATCAATCATCAATCATCAATCATCAATCATCAATCATCAATCATCAATCATCAATCATCAATCATCAATCATCAATCATCAATCATCAATCATCAATCATCAATCATCAATCATCAATCATGAATCATCAATCATCAATCATCTATTCTCAATACACAACCATGGCTCATAAATTAGATATAATCAATGATCAATGATCGATCATCAATCATCAAACATCAATCAGCAATCATCAATCATCAATCATCAATCGTCAATCATCAATCATCTCTTGTCAATCATCAATCATCAATCATCAATCATCAATCATCAATCATCAATCATCAATCATCAATCATCAATCATCAATCATCAATCATCAATCATCAATCATCAATCATCAATCATCAATCATCAATCATCAATCATCAATCATCAATCATCAATCATCAATCATCAATCATCAATCATCAATCATCAATCATCAATCATCAATCATCAATCATCAATCATCAATCATCAATTATCAATTATCAATCATCAATCATCAATCATCAATCATCAATCATGAATCATCAATCTTCAATCATCAATTCTCAATACACAACCATGGCTCATCAAATTGATATAATCAATGATCAATGATCGATCATCAATCATCAATCATCAATCATCAATCATCAATCATCAATCATCAATATTCAATCATCAATCATCAATCATCAATCATCGTTCATCAATCATCAATCACCAATTATCAATCATCAATCCTCAATCATCAAACTTGAATCATCAATCATCAATCATCTATCATCAATCATCAATCATCAATCATCAATCATCAAGCATCAATCATCAATCATCAATCATCAATCATCCATCATCAATCATCAATCATCAATCATCAATCATCAATCATAAATCATCAATCATCAATCATCAAGCATCAATCATCAATCATCAATCATCAATCATCAATCATCCATCTTAAATTCTCAATACACAACCATGGCTCATCAATTAGATATAATCAATCATCAATCATCGATCATCAATCATCAATCAGCAATCATCAATCATCAATCATCATTCGTCAATGATCAATTATCTCTTATCAATCATCAATCATCAATCATCAATCATCAATCATGAATCATCAATCATCAATTCTCAATACACAACCATGGCTCATCAATTAGATATAATCAGTGATCAATGATCGATCATCAATCATCAATCATCAATCAGCAAACATCAATCATCAATCGTCAATCATCAATCATCAATCATCAATCATCAATTATCGATCATCAATCATCAATCATCAATCATCTCTTATCAATCATCAATCATCAATCATCAATCAGCAATCATCAATCATCAATCATCAATCATCAATCATCAATCATCAATCATCAATCATCAATCATCAATCATCAATCATCAATCATCAATCATCAATCATAAATCATCAATTATCAATCATCAATCATCAATCATCAATCATGAATCATCAATCATCAATTCTCAATACACAACCATGGCTCATCAATTAGATATAATCAATGATCAATGATCGATCATCAATCATCAATCATCAATTATCAATCATCAATCATCAATCATCAATCCTCAATCATCAATCATCAATCATCAATCATCAATCATCAATCATCAATCATCAGTCATCAATCATCAATCATCAATCATCAATATTCAATCATCAATCATCAATCATCAATCATCAATCATCAATCATCAATTATCAATCATCAATCATCAATCATCAATGATCAATCATGAATCATCAATCATCAATTCTCAATCCACAGCCATGGCTCATCAATTAGATATAATTAATGATCAATGATCGATCATCAATCATCAATCATCAATCAGCAATCATCTATAATCAATCATCAATCATCAATCGTCAATCATCAATCATCAATCATCAATCATTAATCATCAATCATCAATCATCTATCATCAATCATCAATCATCAATCATCAATCATCAATCATCAATCATCAATCATCAATCGTCAATCATCAATTATCAATCATCAATCATCAATCATAGATCATCAATAATCAATCATCAATTATCAATAATCAATTATCAATCATCAATCATCAAACATCAATCATCAATCATCAATCATCAATCATCAATCATCAATCAACAATCATCGCTCATCAATCATCACTCGTCAATCATCAATCATCAAGATTCAATCATCTATCATCAATCATCAATCCTCCATCATCAATCATCAATCATCAATCATCAATCATCACTCATCAATCATCAATCATCAATCATCAATCATCCATCATCAATTCTCAAAACACAACCATGGCTCATCAATTAGATATAATCAATCATCAATCATCAATCATCAATCATCAATCATTAATCATCAATTGTCAATCATCAATCATCAATCATCAATCATCAATCATCAATCATGAATCATCGATCATTAATCATCAATCATCAATTCTCAATACACATCCATGGCTCATCAATTAGATATAATCAATGATCAATGATCGATCATCAATCATCAATCATCAATCATCAATTATCAATCATCTCTTATCAATCATCAATTATCAATCATCAATCATCAATCATCAATCATCAATCATCAATTATCAATCATCAATCATCAATCATCAATCATCAATCATCAATCATCAATCGTCAATCATGAATCATCAATCATCAATTCTCAATACACAACCATGGCTCATCAATTAGATATAATCAATGATCAATGATCCATCATCAATCATCAATCATCAATCAGCAATCATCAATCATCAATTATCAATCATCAATCATCAATCGTCAATCATCAATCATCAATCATCAATCATCAATCATCAA
This sequence comes from Stratiomys singularior, assembly GCA_954870665.1. Taxonomy (NCBI): domain Eukaryota; kingdom Metazoa; phylum Arthropoda; class Insecta; order Diptera; family Stratiomyidae; genus Stratiomys; species Stratiomys singularior. The sequence goes on from CATOZT010000243.1 coordinate 87,689, forward strand.
TCATCTATCATCAATCATCAATCAGCAATCATCAATCATCAATCATCAATCATCAAACATCAATCCTCAATCATCAAACATGAATCGTCAATCATCAATCATCTATCATCAATCATCAATCATCAATCATCAATCATCAATCATCAAGCATCAATCAACAATCATCAATCATCAATCATCAATCATCCATCATCAATCATCAGTCATCAATCATCAATTATCAATCATCAATCATCAATCATCAATCATCAATTCTCAGTACACTACCATGGCTCATCAATTAGATATAATCAATGATCAATGATCGATCATCAATCATCAATCATCTCTTATCAATCATCAATTATCAATCATCAATCATCAATCATCAATCATCAATCATCAATCATCAATCATCAATCATCAATTATCAATCATCAATCATCAATCATCAATCATCAATCATCAATCATCAATCCTCCATCATCAATCATCAATTCTCAATACACAACCATGGCTCATCAATTAGATTTAATCAATGATCAATGATCCATCATCAATCATCAATCATCAATCAGCTATCATCAATCATCAATCATCAATCATCAATCATCAATCGTCAATCATCAATCATCAATCATCAATCATCTATCATCAATCATCTATCATCAATCATCAATCATCAATCATCAATCATCAATCATCAATCATCAATCATCAATCATCAAACATCAATCCTCAATCATCAAACATGAATCGTCAATCATCAATCATCTATCATCAATCATCAATCATCAATCATCAAGCATCAATCATCAATCATCAATCATCAATCATCAATCATCAATCATCAATCATCATTCATCAATCATCAATCATCAATCATCAATCATCAATCATCAATCATCAATCATCAATCATCAATCATCGATCATCAATCATCCATCACCAATTATCAAACATCAATCCTCAATCATCAAACATGAATCGTCAATCATCAATCATCTATCATCAATAATCAATCATCGATCATCAATCATCAATCATCAATCATCAATCATCAAGCATCAATCAACAATCAACAATCATCAATCATCCATCATCAATCATCAATCATCAATCATCAATCATCAATCATCAATCATCAATCATCAATCATCAATCATCAATCATCAATCATCAATCATCAATCATCAATCATCAATCATCAATCATCAATCATCAATCATCAACATCAATCATCAATCATCAATCATCAATCATCAATCATCAATTATCAATCATCAATCATCAATCATCAATCATCAATATTCAATCATCAATCATCAATCATCAATCATCAACATCAATCATCAATCATCAATCATCAATCATCAATTATCAATCATCAATCATCAATCATCAATCATCAATCATCAATCATCAATCATCAATTATCAATCATCAATCATCAATCATCAATTATCAATCATCAATCATCAATCATCATTCATTAACATCAATCATCAATCATCAATCATCAATCATCAATCATCAATCATCAATCATCAATCATCAATCATCAATCATCAGTCATCAATCATCAATATTCAATCATCAATCATCAATCATCAACATCAACCATCAATCATCAATCATCAATCATCAATTCTCAATCATCAATCATCAATCAGCAATCATCAATCATCAATCATCAATCATCAATCATCAATATTCAATCATCAATCATCAATCATCAATCATCAACATCAATCATCAATCATCAATCATCAATCATCAATTATCAATCATCAATCATCAATCATCAATCATCAATCATCAATCATCAGTCTTCAATTATCAATCATCAATCATCAATTATCAATCATCAAGAATCAATCATCAATCATCAACATCAATAATCAATTATCAAGCATCAATCATCAATCATCAATCATCAATCATCCATCATCAATCATCAATCATCAATCATCTATCATAAATCATAAATCATAAATCATCAATCATCCATCATCAGTCATCAATCATTAATCATCAATCATCAAACATCAATCATCAATCATCAAGCATCAATCATCAATCATCCATCATCAATCATCAATCATCAATCATCAATCATCAATCATCAATCATCAATCATCAATCATCAGTCATCAATCATCAATCATCAATCATCAATATTTAATCATCAATCATCAATCATCAACATCAATCATCAATCATCAATCATCAATCATCAATCATCAATGATCAATTATCAATCATTTATCATCAATCATCAATCATCAATCATCAACATCAATCATCAATCATCAATCATCAATCATCAATCATCAATCATCAATCATCAATCATCAATAATCAATCATCAATCATCAATCATCAATCATCAATCATCAATCATAAATCATCAATCACCAATCATCAATCAACAATCATCAATCATCAATCATCAATCATCGATCATCAATCACCAATTATCAAACATCAATCCTCAATCATCAAACATGAATCGTCAATCATCAATCATCTATCATCTATCATCAATCATCAATCATCAATCATCAATCATCAATCATCAATCATCAATCATCAATCATCAATCATCAATCATCAATCATCAATCATCAAGCATCAATCATCAATCATCAATCATCAATCATCAATCATCAATCATCAACATCAATCATCAATCATCAATCATCAATCATCAATCATCAATCATCAATCATCAATCATCAATCATCAATCATCAACATCAATCATCAATCATCAATTATCAATCATCAATCATCAATCATCAATCATCAATCATCAATCATCAATCATCAATCATCAATCATCAATCATCAATCATCAATCATCAATCATCGATCATCAATCACCAATTATCAAACATCAATCCTCAATCATCAAACATGAATCGTCAATCATCAATCATCAATCATCTATCATCAATCATCAATCATCAATCATAAATCATCAATCACCAATCATCAATCATCAATCATCAATCATCAATCATCAATCATCAATCATCAATCATCAATCATCAATCATCAATCATCAATCATCGATCATCAATCACCAATTATCAAACATCAATCCTCAATCATCAAACATGAATCGTCAATCATCAATCATCAATCCTCAATCATCAAACATGAATCGTCAATCATCAATCATCTATCATCAATCATCAATCATCAACATCAATCATCAATCATCAATCATCAATCATCAATCATCAATCATCAATCATCAATCATCAATCATCAATCATCAATCATCAATCATCAACATCAATCATCAATCATCAATCATCAATCATCAATTATCAATCATCAATCATCAATCATCAATCATCAATCATCAGTCTTCAATTATCAATCATCAATCATCAATTATCAATCATCAAGAATCAATCATCAATCATCAACATCAATAATCAATCATCAAGCATCAATCATCAATCATCAATCATCAATCATCAATCATCAATCATCAATCATCCATCATCAATCATCAATCATCAATCATCAATCATCAATCATCAATCATAAATCATAAATCATAAATCATCAATCATCCATCATCAGTCATCAATCATTAATCATCAATCATCAAACATCAATCATCAATCATCAAGCATCAATCATCAATCATCCATCATCAATCATCAATCATCAATCATCAATCATCAATCATCAATCATCAATCATCAATCATCAATCATCAATCATCAATCATCAATCATCAATCATAAATCATAAATCATCAATCATCCATCATCAGCCATCAATCATTAATCATCAATCATCAAACATCAATCATCAATCATCAAGCATCAATCATCAATCATCCATCATCAATCATCAACATCAATCATCAATCATCAATCATCAATCATCAATCATCAATCATCAATCATTAATCATCAATTATCAATCATCAATCATCAATCATCAATCATCAATCATTAATCATCAACATCAATCATCAATCATCAATCATCAATCATCAATCATCAATCATCAATCATCAATCATCAATCATCAATCATCAATCATCAATCATCAATCATCAACCATCAATCATAAATCATCAATCACCAATCATCAATCATCAATCATCAATCATCAATCATCAATCATCAATCATCAATCATCAATCAGCAATCATCAATCATCAATCATCGATCATCAATCACCAATTATCAAACATCAATCCTCAATCATCAAACACGAATCGTTAATCATCAATCATCTATCATCAATCATCAATCATCAATCATCAATCATCAAGCATCAATCAACAATCAACAATCGTCAATCATCAATCATCCATCATCAATCATCAATCATCAATCATCAATCATCAATCATCAATCATCAATCATCAATCATCAATCATCAATCATCAATCATCAATCATCAATCATCAATCATCAATCATTAATCATAAATCATCAATCATCAATATTCAATCATCAATCATCAATCATCAACATCAATCATCAATCATCAATCATCAATCATCAATCATCAATCATCAATCATCAATCATCAATCATCAATCATCAATTATCAATCATCAATCATCAATCATCAATCATCAATTATTAATCACCAATCATCAGTTATCAATCATCAATCATCAATCATCAACATCAATCATCAATCATCAACCATCAATCATCAATCATCAATCATCAATCATCAATCATCAATCATCAATCATCAACCATCAATCATCAATCATAAATCATCAATCATCAATCATCAATCATCAATCATCAATATTCAATCATCAATCATCAATCATCAATCATCAACATCAATCATCAATCATCAATCATAAATCATCAATCATCAATTATCAATAATCAATCATCAATCATCAATCATCAATCATCAATCATCAATCATCAATATTCAATCATCAATCATCAATCATCAATCATCAATCATCAATCATCAATCATCAATCATCAACATCAATCATCAATCATCAATCATCAATCATCAATCATTAATCGTCAATCATCAATCATCAATCATCAATCATCAGTCTTCAATTATCAATCATCAATCATCAATTATCAATCATCAATCATCAATCATCAACATCAATAATCAATTATCAAGCATCAATCATCAAACATCAATCATCAATCAACCATCATCAATCATCAATCATCAATCATAAATCATAAATCATAAATCATAAATCATCATTCATCCATCATCAATCATCAATCATCAATCATAAAACATCAATCATCAATCATCAAGCATCAATCGTCAATCATCCATCATCAATCATCAATCATCAATCATCAATCATCAATCATCAATCATCAATCATCAATCATCAATCATCAATCATCAGTCATCAATCATCAATCATCAATCATCAATATTCAATCATCAATCATCAATCATCAATCATCAATCATCAACATCAATCATCAATCATCAATTAGCAATCATCAATCATCAATTATCAATCATGAATCATCAATCATCAATCATCAACATCAATCATCAATCAAAAATCATCAATCATCAATCATCAATCATCAATCATCCATCATCAATCATCAATCATCAATCATCAATCATCAATCATCAATCATCAATCATCAATCATCAATCATCAGTCATCAATCACCAATCATCAATCATCAATCATCAATCATCAATTATTAATCATCAATCATCAATTATCAATCATCAATCATCAATCATGAATCATCAATCATCAATCATCAATCATCTATTCTCAATACACAACCATGGCTCATAAATTAGATATAATCTATGATCAATGATCGATCATCAATCATCAAACATCAATCAGCAATCATCAATCATCAATCATCAATCATCAATCGTCAATCATCAATCATCTCTTATCAATCATCAATCATCAATCATCAATCATCAATCATCAATCATCAATCATCAATCATCAATCATCAATCATCAATCATCAATCATCAATCATCAATCATCAATCATCAATCATCAATCATCAATCATCAATCATCAATCATCAATCATCAATCATCAATCATCAATCATCAATCATCAATTATCAATCATCAATCATCAATCATCAATCATCAATCATGAATCATCAATCTTCAATCATCAATTCTCAATACACAACCATGGCTCATCAAATTGATATAATCAATGATCAATGATCGATCATCAATCATCAATCATCAATCATCAATCATCAATCATCAATCATCAATCATCAATCATCAATCATCAATCATCAATCATCAATCATCAATCATCAATCATCAGTCATCAATCATCAATCATCAATCATCAATCATCAATCATCAATCATCAATCATCAATATTCAATCATCAATCATCAATCATCAATCATCAATCATCAATCATCACTCATCGTTCATCAATCATCAATAACCAATTATCAATCATCAATCCTCAATCATCAAACATGAATCATCAATCATCAATCATCTATCATCAATCATCAATCATCAATCATCAATCATCAAGCATCAATCATCAATCATCAATCATCAATCATCCATCATCAATCATCAATCATCAATCATCAATCATAAATCATAAATCATCAATCATCAATCATCAAGCATCAATCATCAATCATCAATCATCAATCATCAATCATCCATCATAAATTCTCAATACACAACCATGGCTCATCAATTAGATATAATCAATCATCAATCATCGATCATCAATCATCAATCAGCAATCATCAATCATCAATCATCATTCGTCAATCATCAATCATCAATCATCAATCATCAGTCATCAATCATCAATCATCAATCATCAATATTTAATCATCAATCATCAATCATCAATCATCAATCATCAATCATCAACATCAATCATCAATCATCAATCATCAATCATCAATCATCAATGATCAATTATCAATCATTTATCATCAATCATCAATCATCAATCATCAACATCAATCATCAATCATCAATCATCAATCATCAATCATCAATCATCAATCATCAATCATCAATAATCAATCATCAATCATCAATCATCAATCATCAATCATAAATCATCAATCACCAATCATCAATCATCAATCATCAATCATCAATCATCAATCATCGATCATCAATTTCCAATTATCAAACATCAATTATCAATCATCAAACATGAATCGTCAATCATCAATCATCTATCATCAATCATCAATCATCAATCATCAATCATCAATCATCAATCATCAATCATCAATCATCAATCATCAATCATCAATCATTAATCATCAAGCAATAATCATCAATCATCAATCATCAATCATCAATCATCAATCATCAACATCAATCATCAATCATCAATCATCAATCATCAATCATCAATCATCAATCATCAATCATCAATCATCAATCATCAACATCAATCCTCAATCATCAATTATCAATCATCAATCATCAATCATCAATCATCAATCATCAATCATCAAACACGAATCATCAATCATCAATCATCAATCATCAATCATCAATCATCAATCATCAATCATCGATCATCAATCACCAAATATCAAACATCAATCCTCAATCATCAAACATGAATCGTCAATCATCAATCATCAATCATCAATCATCAATCATCAATCATCAATCATCAATCATAAATCATCAATCACCAATCATCAATCATCAATCATCAATCATCAATCATCAATCATCAATAATCAATCATCAATCATCAATCATCAATCATCAATCATCAATCATCAATCATCGATCATCAATCACCAATTATCAAACATCAATCCTCAATCATCAAACATGAATCGTCAATCATCAATCATCAATCCTCAATCATCAAACATGAATCGTCAATCATCAATCATCTATCATCAATCATCAATCATCAACATCAATCATCAATCATCAATCATCAATCATCAATCATCAATCATCAATCATCAATCATCAATCATCAATCATCAATCATCAACATCAATCATCAATCATCAATCATCAATCATCAATTATCAATCATCAATCATCAAACATCAATCATCAGTCTTCAATTATCAATCATCAATCATCAATTATCAATCATCAAGAATCAATCATCAATCATCAACATCAATAATCAATCATCAAGCATCAATCATCAATCATCAATCATCAATCATCAATCATCAATCATCAATCATCAATCATCAATCATCCATCATCAATCATCAATCATCAATCATCAATCATCAATCATAAATCATAAATCATCAATCATCCATCATCAGTCATCAATCATTAATCATCAATCATCAAACATCAATCATCAAT